>SJYH01007352.1:42080-59544 GCA_006408735.1 Sylvicapra grimmia | reverse complement strand
AAGCCAACTTTTTCACTCTCCTCTTTCACTTTCATCAAGAGGCTTTTTAGCTCCTCTTCACTTTCTGCCATAAGGGTGGTGTCATCTGCATATCTGAGGTTATTGATATTTCTCCCGGCAGTCTTGATTCCAGCTGTGTTTCTTCCAGCCCAGCGTTTCTCATGATGTACTCTGCATATAAGTTAAATAAGCAGGGTGACAATATACAGCCTTGACGTACTCCTTTTCCTATTTGGAACCAGTCTGTTGTTCCATGTCCAGTTCTAACTGTTGCTTCCTGATCTGCATATAGGTTTCTCAAGAGGCAGGTCAGGTGGTCTGGTATTCCCATTAAATGAGTAAATATTAACTCAAATAATAAAACTGGTAAACTAATCAGTATTCTTGCCTGGAGAATCCCATGGACAGAGGAGCCTGAGTGGGCTACAGTCCACAGGGTCGCGAAGAGTCGGACACGACTGAGTGACTTCACTTCACTTCAATCAGCTCTAAATTTTAGTTGCTATCTGTATCAGATGTTGGAGCCTAACATATGCAGAGAATTTTTTCCTAGGTAATATTTTTGCTTTATCTTTATTCCTTTATCCATTTCTCTCATGACCAACTAAAGAGACATCCTCTTGTGAGTGAGTAGTTGGAGTGAGGCAGCGGATGGAGACGAATGAACATTAGGAAGCTGGATTCATAGTCCTCGCATCATCAGGGATCAGTGAAGTCAATAACTAGTGACTAAAGCTTGTGTCACATAAGATATCTTCTGTTTAAGAAATTGTAAACCAGGAGTCTGATATATAGAGTTATCAAAACAAAATTATTAATTAGCTATAAAGCTGATTATAGAAACTTAATAAACTATTAAGGAAGTTAGCCTATAATTTCAAAAGTCTACCCAGAATACAGTTGTGTGCTTTTGGTATCATGTCCAGTTTTAGTTGCTTTGTAGGAATTTATTTAACTCTGTGAACTTTCAAGGGGAAGAAATGTTGCTCAAGAGAGGCCATATATTGCAGATGTCATCTATTCAATTTGCTGTTTAATAAGTTGACCGCTTGTAAGTCGCCTGAGTTTGCATATTTGCCTTTATCATGCAGTGTCATAGAATTCTAGCATATTAGATCAACTGAAAGATGTATACAGTCAATTTTTATGTTACATAATTATCTAAAAGAATTTGCCACATCTTTGTGTTTGAAATTAGTTATGAAACTTAAAGTTGTCTTTACACAAAATAAATGAAATAAAGATTTTCATAACACTGCCTTAAAAATGGGCAGCTTTCGGAGAAAGGTAAGGTTTAGCTAATACATTTTAAAGATCTGACTACAGGAGACTGTTCAGGTCATTGATCTCAGCCTCCTCCCTAGTAGAGACAAAAATCACAATCTGGAAACATTGACCTGAAGGAGAAAAAAAAAACTTTCATTTTTCAGCCTCAATTTTTCATTTATAAAATGAGTATCAAGACAGCCCCTTCCTTAGAAGGTTACTGGGCTTACAACACAACTCGGGCACTTGAGAATCTTATATCATGAGCAATCTAATACAGAATTTTTACAGACTGGTTTTCAGCTGTTTTGATTTCAACCAAGAGGTTGTTTTTAATATTCCTAACCCTCCCCCAACACACATACCAAAATGTAAAATTCCCTCACCTCTTCCAGAAAATTTGACAAGCCCTGACACCTTCTCTGCCTCAGAATTGGAAGAATCCATTTGACTTGGATGTGAACTGTTGTTTTGAGAACTGAAAAATCTACCTACATATCATAGAATAGTGCTTGGATCTGAACTGTAATTGAACATTTCTTTGAGGAAATTATGCCAAACATCAAAAACTCCAATTTTATTTATTGTCAAGTCCCTGCACTCTCTTCTCAGAAGGCATTAATGTTATTCTCCTCAGCCCTCATTTCTGCTGTTGACATTTCTTGTTTAAATTCTAAGCCTACCAGGTCACCTTCAGAACTGTTCACCGGCAGAGACATTTTTCCCAAAGAAATTTATCCCATGGTGACTACAAAATGCCACTGTCCTCAAAGCCAGATTCTTTAAACAAAACAAAGCAAACTTTGTGATTTTCTTCTCTTACTGTGTCAGATGAAATTGGTCTCCAGACATCAAACTGTTTCTCCCCTTCTTTTCATCCTCTTTTTACTACATTGCACATGTCACTAAATTCACTACTGTGAAAGATGCACAAGAGTCATGTATTTCCCAAGAGAATTTTCAAGCAGCCACAGAAACTTTAAGCAAAAGGGTATTTTCCTGATTCATCGTCTAGTTTTGAATCATGAATCAAATGTATGCCCTGAGTGAATATACCCTGCAACCCAACCAAACAGAAAATAATGTGATATGGGTGAGCTGGAGGGAAGGAGAGTTAGTGCTCTGTTACGGTCTTTGACTCAAGAACAGGTGGTAAGTACAACCTGCTGGCTGTTTCTTATCACTCCTTCTCTTTCTGCTTTTCTTTTCTTCCCCACCAGATAGACAGTAGATGAAAAGAGTTTTTCCAGTGAATAATGTATATAAATGTGGAGCCTACAAGACCCTTCCCTCTTTAATGGATTCTATATTCTTTATATCTAGTTTCAGTCCCAGCCTCTGCTGAACCAGATGATTTTCACACAGAGTGTTTAATGCCTGTACATTTCATACTTGACATGATGCATGTGTTGGGCTAAGGCAGGGACTCTATCTAGCATGATACACTTAAAAATTACTTGAGTAATTTTACTCTAAGACTTGCAGAGAAATAAGCCATTACTTTCAAGTAATAAGAAAATACAGCTGATAATAAAGTAAACTAAAATCCTGGTGGCTTTTTAAGACAAAATATCCTGATATTTTATGTTCATAGAGATCTGATGAGTTAATACAAGGTATTGTCAAAAGTTAGGACTTTGATATCAGACATATCTTCCTCTGGTACTTAATAGTTATTTTATTTTAGGCAAGTCACTAAGTCTCTTCAAGCTTCTTTTCTTTCACTCCTATGTGCAAGATGCAAAACAAAACAAAACAAAACAAAACTCACTTCCTAAAAGTTTTATTAGGATTAAATGAAATACGGTCTTGCCTATAATAAGCACATGATAAAATAAAATTAATGCTATCATTTTTCCAGAGACTTCTGTCCTTATGTTAAAAACTCCTCTTTGACCTTTATATTACTTTTTTAGGTAAATAAGTTAAACTTTTCATTGGTTGACTTATTGAAAAATATAGCATTTAGGTCTAAGATTAAAAGAAACAGTGAGAATGTTAACCTGATCATCATTTACTACTAAGTACTAAATATAAATTATCAGGCTGCTGCTGCTGCTAAGTCGCATCAGTCATGTTTGACTCTGTGCGACTCCACAGACGGCAACCCACCAGGCTCCTCCCTCCATGGGATTTTCCAGGCAAGAGTACTGGAGTGGGTTGCCATTGCCTTCTCCTAAAGTATCAGTTCAGTGCAGTTCAGTTCAGTCATTCAGTCGTGTCTGACAATTTGTGACCCCATGAACACAGCAGGCCAGGCCTCCCTGTCCATCACCAACTCCCAGAGTTCACCCAAATTCACGTGCATCTAATCGGATATGTCATCCAGCCATCTCATCCTCTGTCATCCCCTTCTCCTCCTGCCCCCAATCCATCCCAGCATCATGGTCTTTTCTATGAGGTGGCCAAAGTATTGGAGTTTCAGCCTCAGCATCAGTCCTTCCAATGAATACCCAGAACTAGCCTCCTTTAGGATGGACTGGTTGGATCTCCTTGCAGTCCAAGGGACTCCCAAGAGTCTTCTCCAACACCATGGGTCAAAAGCATCAATTCTTTGGTGCTCAACTTTCTTCACAGTCCAACTCTCACATCCATACATGACTACTGGAAAACCCATAACCTTGACTAGAAGGACCTTTGTTGGCAAAGTAATGTCTCTGCTTTTGAATATGCTATCTAGGTTGATCATAACTTTCTTTCCAAGGAGTAAGCATCTTTTGATTTTCTGGCTGCAGTCACCATCTGCAGTGATTTTAGAGCCCCCCAAAATAAAGTCTGACACTGTTTCCACTGTTTCCCCATCTATTTGCCGTGAAGTGATGGGACCATATGCCATGATCTTAGTTTTCTGAATGTTGAGTTTTAAGCCAACTTTTTCACTCTCCTCTTTCACTTTCATCAAGACGCTTTTTAGTTCCTCTTCACTTTCTGCCGTAAGGGTAGTGTCATCTGCATATCTGAGGTTATTGAGGAGAGTATGATAAAGCAAACAAACAAACAAAAAAACAGTACTTGACACCGTGATTTAGAGATACTTTGTATGTGTCTTACTAGAGAAACCTTGCATTTATCAATATAACTTAATACTACTTTTTTGCATTGTTTGAACTTTTAAAAATTGTATATAAGGCAAGTATTCTTTTATCATACTTTTATTTGAAATTTCCAGCTCTGGTACAAAGGAACCATTCCCACAGGGCAAGGTCCCAGGTGAAACAAAAACAAGAAAACAAAACCTAGGGCTCAGAGTCCCATAGGACTGCCCTGAAATCTAGCTCTCATCAATATACAAGTTATATAATGTAACCCTTGGACAACTTGCAAATGCTGTTCCTATTTTCTGATATTTGAAATGAAGTTTACCCCATTTACCTCAAAAAGTGATTCAGGGCAATATTATAGGCAAAGTGTCTGTATGTATTTATTCAGCAATGTCTTTCTGAACACATACACTTGACCAAGTGCTACTCAATGTGCTGAAAATAAAATCTGCATAAGATAAATATGCTCCTATGCTGGGAACTTACTTTTGACCAGGGACGGCCTACATATTAGAAATGAGCATTGAAGAAGGGGTGCAGGGATCCATGTACTGTTTTATCACGGGGCCATGATCTCTGACATTTGCCTTGAGTGAGCGGGATTTGATTTGGGACCTAAGCCAGGAATCATGTTGTTTTTCCTCCCCAACTCAAAACAAGATATTGTGAATGTCAGAGGGAAGGGAATGAAAAAGTAAGTTACAAAATGAGTGTGTAGATGCTAAATGGGAAGAGAAGGGGACTAGAGAAAAGAGGATACCCCAGGTCAAGAGGAAAGCATTTATAAATGATCATGGGGCATATTTTAATAAGGAATAATAATAATGATGCATTTGATAAATAGCACTGTTTTCTTAAAGGACTATCTGATTTTCATCATTTTCATTATCTTGACAGTTTCCCATAGTTTCTATACCTTCATTTTTGGATGAAGTACCTGAGGCACAGGCCTTGAACTCTCTGTTTTCTTAATTTTAACAGCAAATATAAACAAAGCATTTTTTTTTTTTAATTTTTACTTTATTTTACTTTACAATACCGTATTGGTTTTGCCATACATTGACATGAATCCACCATGGGTGTATANCAGCATCCCACCTGAGGCAGTGGGCACCAAAGGACTGTTCCACACAGTGAGGTCTTCCTGGTTTTGTGATTGTGGCAAACGAAGGGGGAATGTTGATTCTAAGCCTTAAGCAGCCTGTTTTCCACTTGCCAGATCAACTTCTAAAAACTTACTTTGTCTGAGGAAGAAGCTGGGAAGAGGAGGAAAAAAGGCAAGAAAGAGGAATGGCTCTTCCTGAGGTAAAATCATATTCTCAGTTGATTCTCAGTCTGTCCTTCCTGAAATCCCTTCTTTGGACTTACTAATCATCTCTGACTCTGAAGTATCCTTCCTGACACCTGTACATGCACACTCACCAGGGAACTTCCCTCAGGGCCTGTCGTCTCCACTTAGATCCCATGACCCAGTGGCCTGGACCTTGTGTACAGGGCACCATCCTGGGCAGGGCTGTACACCCATAGGTTTGAGAAGGGGTCTCAGTGCTGTTGGGCAGCAGGGATTGCCTCGAGTCCTTCTGGATGTGCAGTCTGCTCTCTGTCAATCAGGATTAAGAAGCTGTGGGTGGAAGTCAGGTATTTACATGCACTGCTGCTACTGCTGCTAAGTCACTTCAGTCATGTCCGACTCCATGTGACCCCATAGACGGCAGCGCACCAGGCTCCCCCGTCCCTGGGATTCTCCAGGCAAGAACACTGGAGTGGGTTGCCATTTCCCTCTCCAATGTGTGAAAGTGGAAAGTGAAAGTGAAGTCACTCAGTCCTCTCTGACCCTCATCAACCCCATGGACTGCAGCCTTCCAGGCTCCTCCTTCCACGGGATTTTCCAGGCAGGAGTACTGGAGTGGGGTGCCATTTCTTTCTCCGATTAGCATGCACAGTACCTGGTAAAATCTGGAAGTAGATCTAAAAAGGGAAATTTGTTCTAAGGTAATTGAAGCTAAGTGAGTGAGTCGCTGAATTCAAAATTTTGATTGGAAATGGGATGGAAAGTTCAGAATCAGATATCAGCAGTAATAGAGAGTGTGCGGTTCCATCATCTGTTTGAAACTGTGACATGAATCTAAATCTCTGAGAGCTGGAAATTCACTTTCATTGCCTTCATTCTTCAGATTTTGTCTTTTCACTGTGTTCATTTTGTGGTTTGGCACAGAGATGTTTTTACTTTTGATGCAGGTGAGGTTTCCTCTTCATTGTTTAACCCATAGATTCACCATTTGTTATGGCAACTGTCTTTTTTCCACTGGGTTTTCTTAGCATCCTTGTCATTAGGTTTTAAATATATGCAATGGTTATTTCTGAACATTGTCTTCTGTTCCTTTGGTGTATAAAGGGTGTACTACACCATCTGGATTATATTGTGATATGGTTTGAAAATTTAAAAAGGGTGGCCTTCATCTTTCATCTTTGTACTTATTGAAGAGTATTTTTGCAGTTTGTGGTCCCCTTGAGATTCTTTATGACTTCTGGCAAGTTTTTTATATTTCTGCAAACATTTCTATTGTACGTTTCATAATGAATTCATTAAATCTGTGGAACACTTTGAGTAACTTGGAAATATAGAGTACTGGTATTTCCAGTCCATGACTACTAGATTTATTTGTTTATTTTGGATTTCTTTTAGAAATGGTTAAGTAGTTTTCAGTGTATATGTTTCACCTCCTTGGTGAATTATTCCTAAATATTTCATCCATTTTTAATACAATAGTAAATAAAATTGTTACATGATTTTCTTTTCACATTGTTCATTGTGTATAGAAATGCAGCTGATTTGCACATTGACTGTTGTATCTTGCAAGTTTGCTAAAATTGCTATTTGATGTGGCAGGAGGTTTTTTTGCGTCTGTATGGAATCTACAGTTTATACACAAAAGACCTTGTCCTCTAGGGAAGAAGGTAACGTTCTAATTTTTCACTTTGGGAAACTTTGATTTCTTTTTCTTGTCTAATTGCTCTGGTTAGGGGTTTCAGTCCTTTGTTGAACAGTGATGCAGAATGCGTGTTTTGGCCTTCTTCCCAATCTCAGAGGAAAAGTTTTCAATCTTTCACCATTGAGAACAATGTTAGGTGTGCTCTTTTCATACATCATATATTTTAGTTTGAGATACTTGTTTTAAAAACAAAACAAAACCCCCAAATGGACGGGAATGTATCAGTAGTGTGAACAGAGATGAGATCTCAGGGCAGAGAGGAAAGCACACCATTAATAGTGGTTGGAAACCTCTTGTAATGGTACATAGAGATGAGAGCATATGGTGAACAACGTCAGATTCATGAGAAGAAGAAGATAATAGCTTTGGGACCAGGGACCAGGCTTGATCACTCAGGAGCTTTTGTGTAGCAGAGTTTTATTTAAGTATGAAATGGGACAGAGAAAGATTCTGACACAGACATCAGAAGGGGGATGGAGAATGCCCCCTCTCACTAATCTTAGCAATGGAGCTATATACTTTCTCAGTTGGTTATTAGAGTAAGTCAAAAGAATGTCTCAAGGTTGTAAAGGTCTTACCAGACCCATGCCCAGAATTTACATTTCAAGATGAGAGGATTAGTCAGAAGATTGTCAAGAAGGAGAAACCTGTCCTCAAGCAGGAAACGTTGTTATTATATTATCATTAGTTCAGTGCAGTTGCTCAGTCCTGTCTGACTCTTTGTGACCCCATGAACTGCAGCACACCAGGCCTCCCTGTCCATCACCAACTCCCAGAGTTCACTCAAACTCATGTCCATCAAGTCGGTGATGCCATCCAGCAATCTCGTCCTCTGTCGTCTCCTTCTCCTCCTGCCCCCAATCCCTCCCAGCATCAGAGTCTTTTCCAATGAGTCAACTCTTCGCATGAGGTGGCCAAAGTATTGGAGTTTCACCTTTAGCATCATTCCTTCCAAAGAACACCCAGGACTGATCTCCTTTAGAATGGACTGGTTGGATCTCCTTGCAGTCCCAGGGACTCTCAAGAGTCTTCTCCAACACCACAGTTCAAAAGCATCAATTCTTCGGCACTCAGCCTTCTTCACAGTCCAACTCTCATATCCATACAAGATCACTGGAAAAACCATAGCCTTGACTAGACGGACCTTTGTTGGCACAGTAATGTCTCTGCTTAGTACAGAGTTTAAGCGGAGTTGTTTTGTTGTGTAATCATCAGCTCTGGGCTTAAAGAAAAAAAGTTTGTCCTTTTCTCCTCTTTGATAATTCCAGACCACTTTCTATCCTCCTCGAGAGCCCCAGACCCCTTTCTCCTCCTCGGGTACCCCGGGCTTCTCAACCTACCTAGGAAGTGACTCTCTCAGATCTTTGGCCAAAGAGAAGTTTATTTATTAAAGTCCCAGAGGAAACTTAACCTTTCCCCGAGTCCTCAGCCTGTCCGTCAACATGTATCATGTGATCTTTCACCCGTCAGTGGTGCTGCAGCTCCATCAGACACAAAGGCAAGGTTTGTATCCAGAGCACTCGCCATCTCCCTGCTGTGAGCTGGTTGTTCTTGAGTGTGAGGAGCATGAAGTGGGCTGCCTTGCCCCCTCTTCTCTCTTTGTGGGCTTGGCTCTATTGGCTACTCAATTCTTAGTCCATATAGATCAGAGCTGATGCCCCAAGCGTCTAACCCCTGATCTGGTGCTGCTTTCATCACAGTTGTCATATTTGGAAGATAGAGTCGGAAAATGGAAAAGTACTGGCTGCTCTTTAATTTTATCTGGCACCTCATAACCTGTAATGAACTGTCTAAGTCCCTGTCTGCCTCTTGAGATCGCTCAGCCATTTCTGCTGTTCTCCTTTTGCTGCCATACATGTCAGGGTGTGTGGAATAGGCGGGTGGATTGGATCTTCTGTGCCTGTTACTTAGGAAAACTGTAAAGACAGCAGTCCAATAAAGGGAATATGTGTGAATCTTTCAGGGTTTTAGCTTGGCATCTCTGGGTGGACCAAATAGTCCTGTCTCAAGGTCTTAGGATATGAGACCCCCACATCTCATAGTTTTCCACTCTTGTGCTGGTCTATCTAGTCTGGGCGTGTAGACTCTTCCTGACTTTGCTTTCTCCTTAGTTTGTATAATTTTTCCTTTTAAATTTGATTTTGAAGTATGTGGCTCTAGGGTCTGAAGTCATGTCCAGTTTCTTTGCTGTGGTAATCTGCCTGTGTTTAAGGGGCAGCTCCTCATGGACTCTCTGTGGTGTGGGTTTACTGGGTAAGGGAAAATTTTTAAAGGAGAATACTTTCCCTTAGTGGTTGTAATATTTTCCTGCTGCATACAGATTTAACACTTGAAGCTCCTTAGTATAGTGGTCAGCATGTTCTGTGATATGAGAAAGTATCTGAAGACCTTGACCTGTACATCTTTTTCTGGCTTTGAGTGATGTCAGAGAAGCCTGCATGAAGGGCACTGTGATAGTGTTGTTCACGTGTACTATCACCATGCCCTTTGAGCCTCACCAAGAGGTGTAGGAACTTCTCCTGACAGGGGTCCTGTCCAGGTTCACACCCTCATATTTGTGAGGCTGTTGACTAAACTGTTGCTGATGCTGCATGCTTGTCACCTGGGTGCTATTGATCATTCTGCCTCCACACTTAATTTAGTAGCAACTTAATGACAGAGCTTATGTAGTGCAGTGATACCTTCAGTGATGAACCATCATTTGTTTTTTTTCAAGGCATAGCTACTTTCCTTTTTTAATATTTGTATGCATTATAAATGATTGTCTTTTGTTTTTGTCATTAAGTTTCTATTTTATGTTACTCTTTGTATTTTATTTGCCATATGTGGGATGGTTGGTTAAGAAAGCACCCCCACACCTATGGTGGAATTGGTGATCAGTACTTTTTACAGTTCTTTATGTATTCTTGTGGAGAAGGCAATGGCATCCCACTCCAGTACTCTTACCTGGAAAATCCCATGGATGGAGGAGCCTGGAAGGCTGCAGTCCATGGGGTTGCGACTGAGCGACTTCACTTTCACTTTTCACTTTCTTGCATTGGAGAAGGAAATAGCAACCCACTCCAGTGTTCTTACCTAGAGAATCACAGGGACGGGGGAGCCTGGGTAGGTTGCCATCTATGGGGTCGCACAGAGTAGGACATGACTGAAGTTACTTAGCAGCAGCAGTAGCAGCATGTATTCTTGATGTTAAGCTATTATCGAATATATGATTCGCAATTTTTTTGTATTATAATTTACATTGTTTTTTCACCGCTGAGGATGGTTTACTGCACAATATTTGATAATTAGGATGTGTGCAATTTATCTCTTTATTTTGTTGGCATCAGCTTTTGGTGTTGTATCTCATAAATCATTGGTGAATCCACTGGCAAGAATAATTTTTAAGTTATCTATACAAAATTATGGATGGTAGGCAAACTTAGTGTGATAATCGTTTCACAGTATATGTATCAGTTAATTTTTCTCTGTAGCTTAAACTTACACAATGGTATTTGTCATTGTATGAGTTGCTTATACAACCCCCATTATGTCCCTGTTTAAAGAGTTGGGTTTAGAAAGGGGAAATAATTAAAACACGTTGGATAAAAGAAACAATAACGCAGTTTATAATCATTTAAAGTGTCTTGCTCTTAAAGGCTGTGGTTAGTGACCCAAATGATCACATCCCTTAAGTCCTCCATCTCAGACACCCAGGTACTGGCCCTGAGTTTGTTGAACTCAGCACTATGCTAAGTTTGCTGTTTTGTAGGGTGTGAGTAGGGAATAGCCCATTTCTACCCAGGCAGAGTTTTGTATTTGTAATATAGAGACTAGTCCCATAACTGCCCAAGTTCCCAGATCCCTGCATTGCTTCAGCCTCACTAGCAGGATCTGAGCACAACATGCTGTGAAAAACAGCTTTTTATTGAGAATAAACCCTTTTAGTCTTAAGAGGAAGTATCTAGGCTTCCGACATAACTTTAAGCTTTTACCTGAGCAGTGTTACAGAGGGTAACTTAATGCTGTCAGGGTAACAGGCCCCGCCCCCTCGCGCCCCGCCCCTCCCAGGAACTCTGCGCACAGCGGGTGCTCGCCCCGCCCCTGGTCGGAAGCCGCGGCTCTAATACCAGCAGCCCTTTCACGCGGAGCCGGAAGTCGGAGAGCGCGGAGCCGAGGTCCCGAGCGGCGCCTAAGCGTCCTTCTAGAGTAAGTTTGCAGAGCTCGCCACCCCTCCAGGCCCCACCTCCGCGCCCGCTCACTCGTCCTCATGGTGTGGGAATTGCCAGCGACCGGAAAACCCTGGCACCCGGTGCTCGGCCCCGAAGAAACGCCGCCGCTGCCGTTGCGGCCCAGTTACCTTTTCGTTTGGGTTTTAAGCGTTGCTGAGGCAGTTTCCGCCCTCGGTGCGCGTAGGCACCGCCTTTGGCGACATTTTCCTGCTTAAAACCCCTTTTGACCTCCGGCCTCGCCGAGTAAAGCCCTCTCTCGCGAGTTGGGGTCGCGCCCGCCGCGTCGCCTTCTCGACCGCTGGAGGCGGAGCCCAGCTAGGCCGCGCGCCCTCTCCCCGGTCCCGGGATTCCGGAGAGGCCGCCCCGCTCCTGAGCCCCCTCCCTCCCAGCGCCTCTGTCCTCGCGTCTCCTGAGGCCGGTCCTTCTGCCCCGCAGCAGCCCCCTTTCCTGTCAGCCCGTCCCCTCACCCCGCATAGGGTAGGTGACCTGGGCCAGCCATGTGGCCAGTGCTGTTCCATGCCCAGTTCAACTCGGGGGAAAAGGTGCTCTTCCGGTCCGGGGGCGTCTCGTTCTGACGCCCACTCAGTAAATTCAGGAGGCAGGAGGATCAGGAGAAGCAGAGTCAGAAGGACTGAGAGACATAACTGAAACTGAGGAGAAAAGCATCAGGGAGAACCAATGGGAACACTGAGAATGGCTGAGGGACTTGCAAAGGGATAGTCAAGTCAAAGAGGTTAAGCCTTGAAAATAGCCAAGTGAGTAAAACAGAGAAGTATTAATAAATTAGAAAGCCAGATCTCCAGGGACTGGAAAACAGCATAGGGAGCACTGCCCTGTCTCAGTGATGGGAGCGGGGAGGTGAAGGGCGATGAGGGACGTCAGAGGTGGAGAGTCCCTAACTGGGTTTTGGCCGGGTTTGAGTCCAGGTCTCTTGGGTTACAGTCCCTAGTTGTGTTTTCACTCGGTTGGAGTCCCGCCACATGGGTTCAAGTCTCAATCTGAGGTGGCCGGTTTTATGGTGTTGACAGAGAAAGGTAAGGAGCAGAGGGAGAAAGGGCTGGAAGGAAGCATAGCCACATGCCTACCAGAGAGTGGGGAGGAAGGGAGAGTCACAGCGAGAGGAGGGGAGTAATCTGGAGCGCAGAGAGGGAGCCGAAATGGGGGAAGAAAGAGGCAGACATAAGTATGGATTTTTGAAAGACTCAGGAAGGTTGGAGAGAGAGAGCATTTCGAGAGGGAACGAATTGCAGCAGCCTGGGACAGCACATGTGTGAGGGAGGAAATAGGACAGGCACAGCAGGAGAGCAGAGGGGGAGAAAAAGAGACACTGAGACCCGGATGAAATAGGTAGCTAGGTGAACAGAAGGGTAAGCTCGATGCAGGTGTGGCCAGTTGTTTGGATACAGGTGATCTTTTTAGTTATACAGAGGAGGATGAGAATTTCAAAACTCCTGTGTATAAGGCTTGTGTCTTTTTTTATTACTTGTGGCAGAAGATGACTTTAATTTGCAAACCCTGTTGAGCCTGGGACAGTGGCTTGATTTACTGAGTTGTGAGTGACCCCCTTCCCTTGTCCTATCATAAGATAGAAGTCAGGGAAGAAGAGACCTGGGGCAAGAAGTGACTGACTCTAGAGTGTCACTCTGTTGTAGTTTTTTTTTTTAAATGAATTTTTGGGGCTGTATTGTGCCATGGGCTCAGGAGTTGTGGCTCCCAGGTTCTAAAACACAGGCTCAGTAGTTGTGCACAGGCTTAGTTGCTTGTACTTGTGGGATCTTCCTGAATCAGGGATAGAACCCATGTCCCCTTTATTGTCAGGCAGATTCTTATCCACTGTATCATTATTGTGTAGCATTTTTAAAGGAACACTTTTTTAAAATGGGATTCACATTTTCTCCTTTATGTATGGTGCTTTTTGTAGCTTGGAATAGGTCTTAATTCATTCAGTTTCTGTACTCATTTTTAACTTCAGAAATAAGCTTTTTTAGTTTCCAGTATTCTAGTCTTATCATCCTTTTCTAAATATGATTATTCTCCACATTTTTTTAAACTGACACCAGATTTTTAGATTAAAAATAATTCTGTTTTTTTTTTTTTCAAATATTTTTCAGATTCATTCCTTGCCTGAGTGCTTTCTTGCCTTCATCTTATACATTTGAAATTTTCTTTGGTAAGTAGTAAATCATCTTAGACTATTTTGTGCCATACTTAGCAAAAATGTCACCTCGCTTATCAGTTCTAATGAGGTAGATGAACCTAGAGCCTATTATACAGAGTGAAATAAGTCAGAAAGACAAATACTGTATATTAATGCATGTATATGGAATTTAGAAAGATGGTACCAGTGATCCTACATGCCCGGCAACAAAGGGAGACACAGATGTAAAGAACAAACTTTTGGACTCAGTGGGAGAAGGTGAGGGTGGGATGATTTGAGAGAATAACACTGAAACATGTAAATTACCATATGTAAAACAGAATGATCAGTGCAAGTTCAGTGCACAAAGCAGGCCACCCAAAGCCAGTACTCTGGAACAACCCAGAGAGCTCTGGTGAGGAGGAAGGTGGAAGAGGGTTCAGAATGGGGGGACTGCTTCTGCTGCTAAGTTGTGTCAGTTGTGTCCAACTCTGTGCGACCCCATAGACGGCAGCCCAGCAGGCTACTCTGTCCCTGGGATTCTCCAGGCAAGAATACTGGCATGGGTTGAAAAGTGAAAGTGAAGTTGCTCAGTCGTGTCTGACTCTTAGACTCTTAGTGACCCCATGGACTGCAGCCTACCCGGCTCCACCATCCATGGGATTTTCCAGGCAGGAGTACTGGAGTGGGTTGCCGTTTCCTTCTCCAATGCATGAAAGTGAAAGTGAAGTTGCTCAGTCCTGTCCGACTCTTAGACTCTTAGCGACCCCATGGACTGCAGCCTACCAGGCTCCACCGTCCATGGGATTTTCCAGGCAGGAGTACTGGAGTGGGGTGCCGTTATAGTCACTAGCACTCTGTTAATGAAGGAAAGGATTGTTTTAAAACTCAGAATGGCACCAGGCCCTTCATCCATAAGATGCATTTTGGGATAATCTTGGCAACAGATGATTCATCCCAGGCCATAAAATGATTAACTTGATTCTTGTAGAAGGACAGATTGCCATGCAAATGGATTTGTTTACATAGATTAGGGGAACAATATCTGAGTATAACATACTGGTTTATGAGGTAGGTTCTCAGCCATTAGGTGGAACCGACTTGAAGACAGAGTCTGGGGTAAGTGCATAGTCCATTCACATAGCTTAAGACAAACATTTCCATAAGAAAAATGCCTTGGTTAACTCAAGGTTTGAGAATAGTTAACTTCAGGTAAAACCAGGTGTCATTATGGCAACAAGGTATGTTAAGAGAAACCTCCTTTTAAATTTGTATAGAGAAGGAAAAAAGTATCGCTAGTTTGTCCTCCTGCCGCTTAAGAGAGATGAAAATGTCTGACACTTGCAGCCTATTTCCTCCATTTGGAGACCCCTGGCCTTCCTGCCTGTTACCCTCTCATTCCCTGCTTTTCTTTTAGAAGAATTATGTTGCCTAGGGAAAAGGGGCATTGTTCTCGTTCCATAACTGCTTCCGAGCTGAAAAGGGGCATTGTCCCTAAATTGGTGAGGCAACATATTCTCCTAACCCTCATACCGAAGATGTCTGATCCAGGGCCCCAAATAGTAGTTGGAAGCAGCTGCAGCAGTAGCAGGAGTTTGAGCAACTATTGCAGGAAGGGGGACCCCTTCCAGGGCCCGAAACTGAGCTCTTGTCTAACACTGGGAAATGCATTGTCCGAGGAGACACATGTGCTGACAAAGCAAGAGATTTTATTGGGAAGGCACTTGGGTAGAGAGCAATAGGGTAAGGGAACCCCAAAAACTGCTCTGCCACACGGTTTGCAGTCTTGGATTTTATGGTGATGAGATTAGTTTCTGGGTGGTCTTTGTCCAATCATTCTAATTCGGAGTCTTTCCTGGTGGCGCACTCATCACTCAGTCAAGGTGGATGCTAGCGAGAGGGATTCTGGGAAGTGGACAGACACTCCATGTCTCCTTTCGACCTTTCCAGAACTCTTCAGGTGGTGGTGGCTCATTAGTTCCGTATTCCTTATTAGGATCTCCTGTCATAAAACAACTCATGCAAATGGTTACTATGGTGCCTGGCCAGGGTGGGCGGTTTCAATCAGCGTGCTTCCCCTAACACTGCCATTTGTAACTTGAAAGCTTTCATGCAACTAGAAACAAATCCCGTTACACAGTTACAGATGCAGGGAGCAATCAGCAAAAACAAAACAATCAGAATTATTGTGACTACGATAGTTTTCCACCATGGGGCACTAGTTAACATCTCCCAAAATGAGGCAATTGAAGCTTCAGGAATATCCATAGCCCCAATCATCTTGTTCATGTGTTTAGTAAAATGAATAACAGTAGGGCTCATATCAGGTATATATGTACAGCTTTGGGTATGAATAATGGCACAAGTTCCTCCTTGTGCAGCTGTCAGAATATCTAAAGCCAATCTGTTTTGTAAAACCACCTTTCTAATTTGTGCTTGTTCAGCATTAAGAGCTGAAATAGCTTTTTGAGAATCTTGTTAATGCCTGTTGAGTAAAATTAGTCAAAGCATCCACTCATAGCATAGCATCTGTAGTTCCCAAAGAAGGAACAAAGACTGCAGCCAAATAATCATAGCAGTGAAATACAGACCTTGCCCACCGAGTTTTAAGGTGGGGTAAATTAGCAGGCTTTTCTGGAAGCTCTGAAAATATCAAGCTGTGAGTAAAGGCTAGACCCAGAGTGCATCTCCCTATCCAACCAAGGGGAAGCCATGCCCATAGGAAAGAGCCACATATCAAATAGGTCCCGTTTGGAGCAAGCCAGCTGACTGAGATATCCAGTCCCAATTAGTGCCTGACCAGACAAAGGAAGGACCTGAATTGGGGTTGGAAAACACGGGAATGATCATGTTGCATACTTCCTGAGGTAAAAATCCCAATTGTTTCCAATCATTGTAATGAAGTTGTTGGCTGACTTTTGGAGATGGCTCTCATTGTTCCCAGCATATAGGTACAGTAGATACTTGACGTCCTTTTTCAGGAGTTAGCCATATAACCCGGAGAAGGCAATAGCAAGCCACTCCAGTACTCTTGCCTAGAAAATCCCATGGATGGAGGAGCCTGGTAGGCTGCAGTCCATGGGGTCGCTAGAAGTCGGATGCGACTGAGCGACTTCACTTTCACTTTTCGCTTTCACACAATGGAGAAGGAAATGGCAACCCACTCCAGTGTTCTTGCCTGGAGAATCCCAGGGACAGGGGAGCCTGTTGGGCTCCTGTCTATGGGGTCGCACAGAGTTGGACACGACTGAAGCGACTTAGCAGCAGCAGCAGCAGCCATATAACCTCATCGCATATTTGATAAATGTCAGGTAAAAAACCATAGGTCCAGACCTATTTGCCTTATGTGTAGTGAAATAGTCATTAAACTGAAACAATGTATAATCAAAATTAAAAGTCACATTATGTCCATAGTTCAAGTACAGAGTGTTGCACCAGTCCACTTAAGGGTTGTTTCAGTTCAGTTCAGTCGCTCAGTCGTGTCCGACTCTTTGTGACCCCATGAATCGCTGCATGCCAGGCCTCCCTGTCCATCACCAACTCCCGGAGTTCACTCAGACTCACGTCCATCGAGTCAGTGATGCTGTCCAGCCATCTCATCCTCTGTCATCCCCTTCTCCTCCTGCCCCCAATCCCTCCCAGCATCAGAGTCTTTTCCAATGAGTCAACTCTTCACATGAGGTGGCCAAAGTACTGGAGTTTCAGCTTTAGCATCATTCCTTCCAAAGAAATCCCAGGGCTGATCTCCTTCAAAATGGACTGGTTGGATCTCCTTGCAGTCCAAGGGACTCTCAAGAGTCTTCTCCAACACCACAG
>SJYH01007352.1:26257-38081 GCA_006408735.1 Sylvicapra grimmia | reverse complement strand
ATTTTTATAAAATTTGGTGGCAGGTAGAAAATGGTATTTATAGAAAAATTTTCCATTAAACATGTTTATCCATTAAACATTCTGAAAAAATTACAAAGAAATATTCCCTAATATTACAAAATTGGTAATGTCTGAGTAATAGAATTAAAGATGGTTACCCTAGTTTTTATTAAATGTTAGATTGCTTTAGTAATAGGAAGGTTGACTAAATAGGAAAGCAACCTAGCTTTTTCACAGAAAGTTTTATCATTGTTAATAAATGAATTCTTAAGATTATGGCAACCCATTCCAGTGTTCTTGCCTGGAGAATCCCAGGGATGGCGGAGCCTGGTGGGCTGCCATCTATGGGGTTGCACAGAGTCGGACATGACTAAAGCGACTTAGCAGCAGCAGCAGCAAGATTATACTCATGTATGCATATGCACAGAAAAATGTGCTGTATGTGTGTGTGTATGTATGTGCATACACATATACATATCAAGTCTTAGAGCTAGAAGGACCTTAAAAAATAATCTTGCTTCCTTCACAAAATCTAAAATTATCTGTTGTGGGCTGTGGTCATTTTAAACCTATTTATATTTTAATTTTTGTATTAATCAGCTGGTTTGCTGGGAATTGCAGAGAGGCAGGCAGTCACTGAATATCAGAGCTAGAGGAAACTTAATAGCCTCAATTCAGGCCCCTGCCAGGAAAATGATGAATTTATAACCATAATAAGAAGTGACTAAGGAAATCAAGCTCAATTTTATTACCAGGTGAATCTTGGGAGTAATTGTGTCTGGGTCTAAAACCAAAGCAAGATCACTCTCTTCTTCTAAGTAGTTTTACGTTCAGTCCTTTTGCTATGCTTTTGCAGTGCCAGATTGGCAACTGAACCATTTCAGTCAAAATGTCAAAATATCATGCATTTAGTTGGTCAACATGATACCAAACCATCATATTAAGAGATTTTTTTCTTGACATAAATTGAACATGTTTTGGTATCTGTGGGCATAGTCTTTCTACATGATTATTTAGGACTTCTGGAGGTTTCCTGATGGCTCAGTGGGTAAAGAATCTGCCTGAAATGCAGGAGACACAGGAAACATGAGTTCAATACCTGCACTGGGAAGATCCCCTGGAGGAGGAAATGGCAACCCACTCCAGTATTCTTGCCTGGAGAATCCCATGGACAGAGATTCTGTCGGGCTACAGTCCACGGGGTTGCAAAAAGTTGGACATGACTGAGCGACGGAGCGCATTTATGACTTTCACCTTCAGATGTCCTGCACTCCCGAGTATTATCCAAATCAGTTTAACTCATACAGACACCGTTCAAAAGTCAATTAGTCAATTTCAGACGGCTTGAAAGCTGACAATTGTGACAGATCAAATAATAAAACTTCTAAAAGATAATATGGGGAATATTTTCGTGATCCTGAGATAGGCAAAGATTTAACAGTACACTTAAGAGCACCAATTAGAAAGGCAAAGATCAATAATTTGAAAATCTCTCATCTAAAGACATCATTTATAGTGAAAAGGCAAACGCAAACCACAACTAGAAGATACTTATTTTCAGTGGCGGAGAACTTATATCCAAAGTACTTTAATCATCTTGAATCCTGGAACCCAAATTCTGAAAAATCCTGTGATGTCTAAGAAAGTACCAAGATTTTTTTTTCTGTCCTTGAGGCACCTAGACCTAATATAGCTCATTTTCTATCTGGAGATAACAGTCTGCCTCCAGGGTTTATAATATATCCCACATATTTGTTGCTCTGAGATTTCTGGTTTTTGGCCTTGGGCCCCAAAGAAGTTAGGGACCTCAGTGGTATTCTGACCTGAGGCCTCCATTGGTGGGACTACATATTAATATGTCATCTATGTACTAAAGAATGGCCCCTTCTTATAGATATATTTCCCTGAGTTCTTTTCCTAGGGCCTGGGAGAACAAGTGTGGGCTGTCCCAAAATCCCTGTGTCAATACTGTCCAGATCAACTGTTGCATTTAGCCAACTGGGGGCTAGTTCACTCGAAGGCAAACAGATACTGAAATGAGAGATGAACTGGGATGGAAAAGCAGGCATCCTTGAGGTCAAGCACAGTAAACCACTTGACATCTCCAGGAATCTGGACTAACATAAGAATTGGCTGTAAGGGGATGTATAGGGATTGCTGCCTCATTTCCCACTCTAAGGTCTTCTCCTAGCCTGTATTCCCCATTTGGCTTAACAACTGGCAGAATAGGGGTGTTGCACAGAGACCAGCAGGACACTAAGAGGCCATGTTTTAGGAATCTATCTCTGAGGGGTTGCAAACCTTTTTTTTTTTTTTTNTGGCATCACTGACTCGATGGATGTGAGTCTGAGTGAACTCCGAGAGATGGTGATGAACAGGGAGGCCTGGTGTGCTGTGATTCATGGGGTTGCAAAGAGTCAGACACGACTGAGTGACTGAACTGACTGACTGTACATTTATAGCCTTCCCAGGGATCCCTTTGTTCCAAACTGCAGGGTTTACTGCATGTAGAATATGGCTGAGAACAGGTCCTTGTTCTTCCAGCTGATTTGTCTTAGAGCCAAGAAAATGGGCTGCTACAGGCCTCCTAACCATAATATGGCTCCAAGGGAACCCAGAGGGTCTCTCCCCAGAGGGGAGTAGGACACTTGAGAAGTGAAAGTGAAAGTGAAGTTGCTCAGTCGTGTCCGACTCTTTGCAACCCCATGGACTGAAACTTATCAGGCTCCTCTGTCCATGGGGTTTTCCAGGCAATAGTACTGGAGTGGATTGCCATTTCCTTCTCCAGCGGATCTTCCCGACCCAGGGATCGAACCCAGTCTCCCGCATTGTAGACAGACGCTTTACCATCTGAGCCACCAAAAGGCAAATGCTGTTCAAGTTGACGGTATGGAGATCCCTTAAAAAACTAGGAATAAAACCACCATATGACCCGGCAATCCCACTCCTAGGCATATACACTGAGGAAACCAAAACTGAAAAAGACACACGTACCCCAATGTTCACTGCAGCACTATTCACAATAGCTAGAACATGGAAGCAACCTAGATGTCCATCAATGGATGGATGGATAAAGAAGCTGTGGCACATATACACAATGGAATATTACTCAGCCATAAAAAAGAATGCATTTGAGTCAGTCCTAATGAGGCAGATGAACCTAGAGCCTATTATACAGAGTGAAGTAAGTCAGAAAGAGAAAGATAGATATTGTATACTGATGCATACATATGGAATCTAGAAAGATGGTAGCAATTAATTTATTTGCAGGGGAGCAGTGGAGAAACAGACATAGAGAACAGACTTATGGACATGGGGAGAGGGGAGGAGAGGGTGAGATGTATGGAGAGAGTAACATGGAAACTTTCATTCAGTTCAGTTCAGTCGCTCAGTCGTGTCCGACTCTTTGCGACCCCATGAATCGCAGCACGCCAGGCCTCCCTGTCCATCACCATCNACACTGTTTCCACTGTTTCCCCATCTATTTCCCATGAAGTGATGGGACCGGATGCCATGATCTTCGTTTTCTGAATGTTGAGCTTTAAGCCAACTTTTTCACTCTCCTCTTTCACTTTCATCAAGAGGCTTTTTAGCTCCTCTTCACTTTCTGCCATAAGGGTGGTGTCATCTGCATATCTGAGGTTATTGATATTTCTCCCAGCAATCTTGATTCCAGCTTGTGTTTCTTCCAGTCCAGCGTTTCTCATGATGTGCTCTGCATATAAGTTGAATAAGCATAGGTGACAATATACAGCCCTGACGCACTAGCCAATGGGAATTTGCTTATGTCTCAGGGAACTCAAACAGGGGCTCTGTATCAACCTAGAGGGGTGGGATGGAGGAGGGAGATGGGAGGGAGTTTCAAGAGGGAGGGGACATATATGTAATCTACAGCTGATTTATGTTGACGTTTGACAGAAAACAACACCATTCTGTAAGGCAATTATCCTTCAATTAAAAAAATAGATTAATTAAAAAAAAACCAAACTAAAAAAAAAGGCATGTGAGAGCAAACCCTGTTCAAGTTGACAAGTGAGCGACCCCGTGAAGAAATGGGTGTGAAGCTTTCAGTCAACACCAGTCACAGAGCAGTTTTTGGAGGAAAGAGGCCCAGTGTGAGAAATCAAGACAGGGTAAGTGGCTCCACTATCAGTTAAAAAAATGATTTTCTTACCTGCCACATCAAGGACCACCTGGGGCTCCCTGATGGAGGCAGACATCTCAGAGGGGGCAGGAGGGGTGGCCAGACTCCAGTCAACTAGCATCGGGAGCAGGAGACCCCCGCCCCTTGGGGACCGTCCCACTTCCAGGGACCTGTTCATTTGCAGACTGTGCATGGACTGTTGCATTCTTTTGTTGTTCCGGGGCCCAGTGGCTGGTTGACTTACATTTGAAGCATTCGCCCTTACTGGTTTTAGAGGAATCGATTCTTGANGGGTGGCCAGACTCCAGTCAACTAGCATCGGGAGCAGGAGACCCCCGCCCCTTGGGGACCGTCCCACTTCCAGGGACCTGTTCATTTGCAGACTGTGCATGGACTGTTGCATTCTTTTGTTGTTCCGGGGCCCAGTGGCTGGTTGACTTACATTTGAAGCATTCGCCCTTACTGGTTTTAGAGGAATCGATTCTTGATTATCCCTTCTTCTACAGAGAGGTAAAAAATAGGCCTACTAAGTTTTTGGAGGAAATGTTAAGAGCCGAGAAAGAGGAAGAACAGGTATGTGCCCCAAACTGTACCCTTGCCACTAACACCTCTAGGTTAGGTGGGAGTTTAATCAGCTCACAGCACCACAAGGCCATGTGGTCCTTGATTAGAATGGCCGTCAGGCAATAAAAGAGACGAGACCCCTTTTTGCTGGGGGTTGAGAATAAGGATAGGGATTTAAAACATTTCCTGTTGGTCTGAAAAATCGGGGCACCGGCGAATAGGACTTTGGACACTGACCATTGGCCGAGGGGTGCCCACTGGCAAATGGAGCCACTTGTTGTGTTTTCAACACATCAGAAAACATGTGAAGAATTAGTATACTGCTTATCCAGAAGCAAGGATGTCCTTATGGACGGTGAAGAAGAGAGAACACCAGATTCTGATGTGCCCATGACTGCCGCTATTGAAAGTAAAAAAGTTTGAAGAATAACAGGAAGTGGGGAAAAATGGAAACTCAGCCAAGAATAGAAAAACTGCACTTTAAGTGGGTAATGGAGACCACTATTGTCCTAAGATGCTCTCCTCAAAAAGAGTCACCTTTTAAATGATTTGATTTCACCACTAAATTGTTTGCTCATAAGATAAGTGCTCAATTAAGGTAGAGAGGGGTAGAGAGGGAGTTGCGTTTGAAGAGATAATGTTTCAGGCTTTTAGATCCCATGCAGAAGATGAAACCCTGGGACTCAACTACTTCTTTAACCTGCCAGAATGATGCTTCCCGTCCTCCAAGTAATTGGTGCTGGGAGAGTCCAGCCTTCCTGAATTAGCATCTCGCCTGGACCACTTCCCTTAAAGCTGATTACTGGTAGGGCAGCTTTGAAGATGACCTGAAATGAACTCATAGTGGTGCCTGACAGAGGTGGCGTGCTTTGCCCCAGAAACATCAGAGGGTAATTTGTCTGTAATACTCNATAAGTGCTCAATTAAGGTAGAGAGGGGTAGAGAGGGAGTTGCGTTTGAAGAGATAATGTTTCAGGCTTTTAGATCCCATGCAGAAGATGAAACACTGGGACTCAACTACTTCTTTAACCTGCCAGAATGATGCTTCCCGTCCTCCAAGTAATTGGTGCTGCCTTCCTGAATTAGCATCTCGCCTGGACCACTTCCCTTAAAGCTGATTACTGGTAGGGCAGCTTTGGAGATGACCTGAAATGAACTCATAGTGGTGCCTGACAGAGGTGGCGTGCTTTGCCCCAGAAACATCAGAGGGTAATTTGTCTGTAATACTCCTTGACTGGTTGGAAATTGGTTTACTTGGTTTTTAAGCCAGGTCACGTTCCCCAGAGTCCCGGCATCTCATCTCTGGAAAGCAAGGTCAATTTTAATGGTGGAAGTTAGAGTGAAGAGAGAAGATGAGCTTCAAGGTGATGAGAAGAAGTTGTTTAAATATCTACAGCGTTTACCTTCCCCTGGAGGTTATCCAGGCATTCCTTTTTTATTCCCCCCCTCTGGGTAGCAGATTGGAAGAAGTCTTATCGATGAGGGGAGTTGGAAGACACTGCTGCACACAAGAGTGCAGATATTAAATTCCGCTTAAACACTGGATGCATTAGTCTCCAGATTGTTCTGGGCACAGCTACTCCTGTTCCCCTGCCTCAGGAGCTCATTACGTGGGAGGCCCCAGAGAAGCACGGATTGTAGTGGCTTTCCCTGGGCTTCACCCTTATCAAGTGGAAAGGCCAAAAGCAAACAGAACTTTGATGATGCCATGCATGGCCCATCAGGTTTCTGTAATGCAGGAGGAGGGTAGATGGGTTTGATGATCACATGTTCAGAGAACTGTCCAGATGCTGAGTGAACAGGTGATTTATTGCTGCAGAAGGCTGAGAAGAGATGCCTAAAGGGAGCAGGACCTAGGAGATCAGTGACTCAGTGATTTCCTAATGGCCTGAGTCACCGTGACTCCCTGCAATCCCAATGTGACAGCAGGGATTCCCTTTGGAATGATTTTTAAGATAATAGGAAAGAGGATTAAAGCTATGGCAACAGGATAGCTAGGAATTCTTTTTTTTTTTCAACTGATCCGGATGCATCATTGATTTATATTTGTGGGGGTTTGGGTTTTTGAATTGTAGAACAGTTCCTTACAAAACATAAAGTTCTGGACTCTCTCACAATTCCAGGGTGTGTGCATGTGTGCAGCTGCATACTTGCTAAGTCACTTCAGTTGTGTCAGATTCTGTGACCCCATGGACTGTAGCCCACCAGGTTCCTCTGTCCATGGGATTCTCCAGGCAAGAACATTGGAGTGGGTTGCCCTCCTCTGTGGGATCTTCCTGACCTAGGGATTGAACTTGCTTGTGTACATATATACACATATTCGATTTTTTTTTTTCCAAAGGAAAGACACAATTTATCTTGCCAAATACCATGAATAAATTCATGGCATGCAATCACATAATAATCTTAGAATTAACTACCTAATAAATTTAAAACTTAGAAATGTATAAAACATCATAAATGAAGTTAAAAGTAAACTGGAGAAAAATTCGAACATGGCATATAAATAGAGCAAATTGTACAAGAGATTTAGAAATTTATGAGAAAAACATAGCAAACACATAGAAAAATGGGTAAAGGTTATCAATATACACAAGAGGAAGCCTAAAAAGCAGTGTTCAAATTCATTAGCAATCCGAGAAGTGCAAGTTAAAGCAACAGTGATTTATCACTCTTACCTGTTAGAGTAGCCAGTAAGTGTAGAAAGAATGCAGGGATTTAGGAACTCCTGTGCGGCTGCTGGTGGGAATTCAGACTGGAATTACCATCTGGGATTGCCAAACAGAATTTATGGAAGTTAGGCTCCTCCCCTCCTAGAGACGCTGGGGGTTGAGCTCCTATCTTATTCTTTGGGTAGCCTTGAGCTTTCGCAGGCAGGCACATCAGGTGGGGTTTGGGGATACAGACTTGATGTTAAAAAGTGTGTTAGTGTTTGTTTGTTCAGGTTTTTATAGGCCAAGGTTCAGGCATAGTTGTGAAGAGGGTGGGGGAGTCTGGCCAGCCTCAAGCTGCAGTTTCTGAGTCCCTGGAGCCCACGCGTGGCTGTCCGTCCAGAAGTCTGCCCTGAGGCCCAGAGGCTGGCAGTGATGGTGACATGAATCCAGTGGCAAGGCAGGGCTCAGACTGGAAGCCCACAGATCAGATTTTACAGATAATTTCAGAGAGTCTTTGTGCTCCTAAACTTAGCCATTGAGCTCAGTTTAGGAAATTCTGCCTTGTATACAGTATGAGGGAAATGCTCTAAGAACAAAATTCTACCTTTCAGAAAGTTTGAAAATCTTTAATTAAAGGGGAAGGGGGTGGGTATTCCTCATCAAAGCGAATAGGTAAATAGGAGACTTAAAAAAAAATCTCTGCTTGAAGTTAAATCCCCGAGTCTTTGTTTTCAGTGCCTCTTCCAGGCTTCCCTTGTCAATTTGTCACTTCTATAATTAAATAGGAGTAAAACTTAGACATCTATTAACAAAATATGTATTTAGCATTTATAATGTGCAAACAAATATGCTGAGAGCGCTGCCAAGTATGCAGAGATGAACAAGGCACGTTCTAAATGCTCAAAGAGACTCTGAAAATGCTGTAGAAATGAGATACTCATCACAAAGGCAACTCTGGTGCTGCATAGAATGTGGCTGCTGCTGCTGCTGCTGCTAAGTCGCTTCAGTCGTGTCCGACTCTGTGCGACCCCATAGACGGGAGCCCAACAGGCTCCCCTGTCCCTGGGATTCTCCAGGCAAGAACACTGGAGTGGGTTGCCATTTCCTTCTCCATTGTGTGAAAGCGAAAAGTGAAAGTGAAGTCGCTCAGTCGCATCCGACTTCTAGCGACCCCATGGACTGCAGCCTACCAGGCTCCTCCATCCATGGGATTTTCTAAGCAAGAGTACTGGAGTGGCTTGCTATTGCCTTCTCCGTAGAATGTGGCTACAAGACATCAATCCAAGAAGATCAAAGAGGAAAACTTCATTTTCTGATGACAAAATCTGGGAAGGCTTCGTAAATGACATGCACTTTAAACTGATGTTAAAAGTGGTTTTCAAACGATTTCATCCTGAACCCTCAGTGAGAAATACATTTCATGTCACACTATAGCACACATACTCATATATATCAATATATTTGCATAAAAATTTCACAAAAATATTTTTTCTAGTGTGGGGCAGATTCTTTACCGTTTCACCAGGGAAGCCCAAGAATACTGCAACGGGTAGCCTATCCCTTCTCCAGGGGATCTTCCTGACTCAGAAATCGAACCAGGGTCTCCTGCATTGCAGGTGGATTCTTTACCAGCTGAGCTACAAGGGAAGCCCATGATAAGGTGAAATCCAAAGAAACCTGGATAATGGGTGGTGGTGGGAGGCAGAGTGAGAAAGGGGATGAGAGGTGGAAGGAACTGTAAGAGATTAGAAGGGTGGTAAAGAGAGTCAAGACAGCTCATTCTGCTGAAGACCGTTAACGAGTCTTCATTAAATTATCATCTTCTATGGGAAGAACTGACTCATTGGAAAAGACTGATGCTGGGAAGGATTGAAGGCGGGAGGAGAAGGGGACGACATAGGATAAGCTGGTTGGATGGCATTACCAACTCGATGGACATGAGTTTGAGTAAGCTCTGGGAGTTGGTGATGGACAGGGAAGCCTGGCATGTTGCAGTCCTTGGGGATGCAAAGAG
This sequence comes from Sylvicapra grimmia, assembly GCA_006408735.1. Taxonomy (NCBI): domain Eukaryota; kingdom Metazoa; phylum Chordata; class Mammalia; order Artiodactyla; family Bovidae; genus Sylvicapra; species Sylvicapra grimmia. Next base: position 28,705 of record SJYH01007352.1, on the reverse strand, counting down.
TTGGACACGACTGAGCGACTGAACTGAACTGAACTGATGGTTGTTGTTGGACTTCCCAGAGGGTGCAATGGTAAAGAATCTGCTTGCCAATGCAGGAGACATCAGAGCCTTGGGTTTGATCCCTGGGTCAGGAAGATCCTCTGGAGCAGGAAATGGCAACCCATTCCAGTATTCTTCCTGGGAAATTCCATGGACAGAAGAGCCTGCGGGCTACAGTCCAGGGGGTCCCAGTGAGTTGGAGGCAACTGAGCACACATCGCATGTGTCGTTGCTGTGGTTCAGTCGCTAAGTTGTGTCTGACTCTTTTGCAGCCCGATGCACTATAGCCCGCCAGGCTCCTCTGTCCATGGGACTTCCCAGGAAGAATACTGGAGTGGGTTTCCATTTCCTCCTCTAGGGGATCTTCCCCACCCATGGATCAAACCTGCGTTGCCTTCATTGGCAGGCAGACTCTTTACCCCTGAGCCACCAGGAAAATCTTCTATCAGTTCAGTTCAGTCGCTCAGTCGTGTCCGACTCTTTGCGACCCCGTGGACTGTAACCTACTAGGCTTCTCTGTCCGTGGGATTCTCCAGGCAAGAATACTGGAGTGGATTGCCATTTCCTTCTCCAGGGGATCTTCCCGACCCAGGGATCGAACCCGGGTCTCCCGCATCAGAGGCAGACGCTTTAACCTCTGAGCCACCAGGGAGGACCTATACCCAATAGAAAATGTAGAGTATACGTCTGATATAGCTAAGCTGAGAATTTCATTCTTATAATAGTAGAGAGAGAAAAAAATCCAAGTGTAAAAACAAAGCCCAAACCTAGCTGTCATATGAAACTTTATCATTTTATCAATTATCAATTGATAAATACCTTGTCAATTACCTATTGCATCTTTTAAGTCATCATTATTATAATTTGGAAGANCAATAGAAAATGTAGAGTATACGTCTGATATAGCTAAGCTGAGAATTTCATTCTTATAATAGTAGAGAGAGAAAAAAATCTAAGTGTAAAAACAAAGCCCAAACCTAGCTGTCATATGAAACTTTATCATTTTATCAATTATCAATTGATAAATACCTTGTCAATTATCTATTGCATCTTTTAAGTCATCATTATTATAATTTGGAAGCGAGAAACTACATTTTGATCTGATCTGGGGACAGTACAGATCATCTCCCCACCCCCACCCCCCAGACTGCAGTGTTTTACTAAACGCCTTCTAAAGTAACAGAAGTTGTGTTCTTTCAAAAGAAAGCACAGAGCTTTGGGTAGCTGGGTTCAGGTTCTTAATTATGACTATGACGGCAATGTTCATGCAACCACAGCTAATAATCCTCTCCCTACTCCAAAAGTAAGGATTTTATTCTGTGTTAAAGTGCTGGATTATTTCTCTTTTTAAAAACACATTGCCTGCTCAACAAAAAATAGATCTCAAAATATCTGTTTTGATTATTTGTGCTTTACAGTCAACATCAATATCATAGAAAGAATAATTTGTGATACTGATTCCACTTTGTCTAGTTATCTGCAGAAAGCAAAAAAATCGAGATGGGTATCTTTAATAACTAACAAATTCGAAGACAATGTCCTCACTGTTTCAATTGAAAATATGTCTTCAAGAGCTCAGTACTCTCCTTCCAGAATTGATCAGGTAAAGAGAGGGAAAGAAGGTTCTTAGCTAAATATTAAAAACACCAATTTGGTTACCAGTTGGGGAGTGTGTGTGTGTGCGTGTGATTTTGAGGAAAGTATTTTCTTATTTTATCTATTTTGTACAAAAACAGCTAAAAATGGCTTGACAACCAAGCATTTGTCCTCAAAATCCACACCTGCCTGAAATACAGTCAATTCTTATTTTATGATAGTTATGATTTACAAAGTAGCTGTGAATACTGATGAATACTGAATCATTGCTCCTAAGAGAAGTACAGGGTTAGGTTCCTTTTAGCCTCTGGTAACATTTTTTTCAAGTGATTAATATGTAACTGTTTTATGTGTGTTTCTGTTTAAGGACATCTTATTTTAATATCTATTACCGATTTATTAACATTGAACTTAGCTGATAGTACTATCACTCATGCTTAAACAATGATTAGTAACTTGAAGGGTGGCCAATATATTTAAACACTGAATAAAGGAAGTTAAAGAGGAACGTGTTTAGCGTATCCTTTTTGTATAAGAACCAAAAGCTGACAGATTTGTGTTTGCACAAATGTGCAGAATAGAGTAGAATATAGATAGCACCAAGCTGTTATTATTATCTTAGGGCAGTAAAGGGAGGGAGTGCAGAGAAGGGTATTAACTTTTTCTTTATGCATCCTGTATTTTTTACGTGAAACATAAATATGTTTTGCTAATGTGTTTAAAATAAATTAAAATGTGTTTTATAAAATTTAATTTCAATTTACTTATAGAAGATAAAAGTAGCAATAAAATTAATACATCACTGGTCTCTTT
>SJYH01007352.1:0-10702 GCA_006408735.1 Sylvicapra grimmia | reverse complement strand
CCAGTGCATTTTCTTGGCAAAACTCTATTAGTCTTTGCCCTGCTTCATTCCGCATTCCAAGGCCAAATTTGCCTGTTACTCCAGGTGTTTCTTGACTTCCTACTTTAGCATTACATTAATAAAAAGAATCCCACACAAATCAATGCTCTTTTTAGGTTCCTGGAAGCTTAAAAGAATTTTTGTTTTTGATAGATGGGAAGATATACTTTTGGAAAGGAGAGAATTCAGACTGGGAATAGAGAGCAAAGTGACTTCAATGTAACCCATAATGCTTTATTATATTTACTTTTTAAAAAATGATTTGAATAAAATGTGTTCCAAAAAATGTTAACAACTTTCAATAGCTGGGTGGTAGGTTCATGGATACTTGATAAGTGTTATTTGTACTTTTCTATAGTTTTAAATTTCTCAAGAAAAACAGCACAAAAAGGTGGCTGTACTTTTAATAAATGATGGTTGCATGTTACCAGATATCTGCTCCAGCTATATTGAGAAGCAGGAAGTGTGAAACTCCACCATCTGTTCAAGAAAGTTTGACATCTATGAAAAGCATGGAAGCATCAAAGACTGACGTTTATGCCACATGACAGAGCAGATAGAGTTGAGGACGTTTGGACAACTGTAACCAATAAATCCTGGAAACAAAACTCAGATTCCTTCACAAGGAGCACTTAGATCTTCAAGATGAAATTATCAGTGATATTAAGGTTTCATTTATGACTTGTTGTTAATTTTGCTGCTGGGTGGGACTGAAGAGATTTGTTTGTTTGTTTTAGTTGAATTAAACTTGTTAAAAGTGCAAGCTGTTCCAAGGAATCCTTAGGTCTATTCCAGTTGTTTATTACAGGATTAAAGTGTTAAGTGTGGAGAGGAACCTAGCATCATCTGAAAAATCACAGCTTAAGCTCATCATGCCCTGCCCCCACCACTAAAAATGAATTGTTTCTGTGACTCACCTTTATGCAGATAAATGCATTCAAAGGCACTTGCATGACAGGAAGTTTATTTCTTTGCTGAACTTTTGAGCTGGAGACCTGCTGAGTACTGAAAAGTGAAAGTGAAGTCACTTAGTCGTGTCCGACTCTTTGCGCCCCCATGGACTGTAGCCTACCAGGCTCCTCCGTCCATGGGATTCTCCAGGCAAGAGTACTGGAGTGGGTTGCCATTTCCTTCTCCAGGGGATCTTCCCAACCCAGGGATCGAACCCAGGTCTCCCGCATTCCAGGCAGACGCTTTAACCTCTGAGCCACCAGGGAAGCCTGCTGAGTACTGAGGATGGTGCAAATTTCTGAAAGTAGTGCTGGCTAAATACTTCATTGGTAAATAACGCCCCAGTTAGTAAGTAATTTGGAGAAGGAAATGGCAACCCACTCCAGTACTCTTGCTTGGAAAATTCCATGGACTGAGGAACCTGGTAGGCTACAGTCCATGGGGTTGCAAAGAGTCAGACACGACTGAGCAACTTCACTTCACTTAGTAAGTAATTGGGCAATCCTGATGCCATTTTTTTTTTTGTTAACAATATCAGATATACTTATGTTCCAATTCCATCCATTGCTTTAAGGCAGACAAATCTACAAATTATGAGTCACAATATTGATTGCTACAATCTTAGAACTTTTAGATAAAATAAAGTTTTAGGTTTTGTTTATTAATTCAGTTCAACCAACTTTTATTTGGTGCTTACTGAGTCCCAGATACTTAGTAAGGCACGGAGGATACAAAAATGAAAATTACATTTCCTACCTTATACTGATTGTCAAATAGTGAGGAAAAGAGACATGTAAACATACATGTAAAGTTCAGTAAGGTGGTAAAAGACAAATACGAAGACTTTTAAGCTCCATAAGGACTACCTTATGTTTTTCACAGCTACACTCTCAGAACTTACCCTAATGCATTGACTATACTACAAGAGTGTCTTATTTTAATGAACAAAAGTACTATAGAAGAGGAAGTGGTTATGATAAAAGCTCTTTTTTTGTCAAATGTTCTCAAGGACTGTTGGTTAATCAAAAAGTTTGGATTAAGTAGGTATTAAAAAGAGTAACAAAACATTTTATTATAAATGAAACATCATTTGGGGTATTGTTTGGTTTTTGTCAATCCTCTAGGAAGGATCAAGCCTTTTTGCATGCCCACACTTTGGAAAACTTCTTGTGTATACCATGTTTCTAGAGAATCTTTACAGAACAATGAATCCAAAATGACTCGTCTGAAAGGCCCAAGTTCCCTATCTTTCTAGATTTTTTCATGTTTTCCACTAATTTCACACTTGTTTTGCCTATTTGTTTTTGTATACTTTTTGCATTTTTGAAGACTTACCTTCAAGGAGGCCTCTCAATGGGACATTGAAATCATTTTTCAGAGAAATATATCCTTTTCTCATGCACATTTCTTGGTTTGTGTAAGCTCTAATTAAGTTACGTGATTATAATAATCCACACCGCTGGTACAAGTGGTTTGAAGTGACTCTTGGTGACGATGTGCCTTTTAACAGTGGACTTTTTTCCCTATAGCTCTCCAGCTCTCCTCAAGGTAAGCTCTTTGTGTTTCAAACCCAGTTGTTCCATGTGTTTGTCTTCCTTGCGAAGGTTCCCCAGTCTATGGCGCCTAATGTGTGGCTCATACCCACTGTTCTTGGGATGTCCCTTTACAGTTACGGTACTCCTCCCATTTGTGGGTAGCTGATCTTAGGATAGGGCTTCCCTTGTAGCTCAGTTGGTAAAGAATTTGCCTGTAGTGAGTGAAGGAGACCTGGGTTTGATCCTTGGGTCGGGAAGATCCCCTGGAGAAGGAAATGGTAACCCTCTCCAGCACTCTTGCGTGGAGAATCCCATGGACAGAGGAGCCTGGCAGGCTAGAGTTCATGGGATCACAAGAGTGAGACGTGGTGAGCACATGCTGAGCTGATGGGAGAAATCAGCTAGAGCACAAAAGAACAACCTTAAAGAAGGCAGCCCTGGGTACGCTGTGGGCATTTCACAGAACCAGGGGCATGCTAGTTAATATGAAAAGCTAGGAAGTGAGAATGTTAAGGCAGGCTATCTAATATCAGATGAATTGAGATCAAAGCCAAATTTAAAAGATTTGCTAAACTAGGAAGAAAACTGTCCCAAAGAGACAAGTCATGCAGAGATATAAGATTCTTAAATAAAACTACGCTTGGGGGCTTCCCTGGTGGCTCAGATGGTAAAGAATCTGCCTGCAATTCAGGAAACCTGGGTTGGATCCCTGGGTTGGGAAGATCCCCTGGAGAAGGAAAGGGCAACCCACTCCAGTATTCTTGTCTTGAAAATCCCATGGGCAGAGGAGCCTGGTGGGCTACAGTCCATGAAGACACCAGAGTTGGACATGACTGAGCGACTAACACTTCAGGGGGAATCTGGTTTATTGGGATGTATCCTAATAAGGTTTTTTTTGAACCAGGAATTACTTTTCTAAGAGAGATACAGCCAGAATTATCAACCACTCTTTATTAAGGTGATTAACTGAGATCATTAACATAGTTGCTATCTTCATGACCCTATTATCAAACATACCCTCTCTGTGGAGTTAACATTTGACTTGCAAGAGGGTAACAGGAAGGAAGAAAGAGAGGGAGGGAGGGAGTATACATAAACTGATTCAAAACAAAAATTTTCTATAAGAAAAATTCTGACTTACACTCTTCTGTCCATGGAATTCTCCAGGCAAGAGTATTGGAGTAGGTAGCCATTCCCTTCTCCAGGGGATCGTCCCAACCCAGGGATCAAATCTGGGTCTCCTGTATTGCAGGCAGATTCTAAGCTACCGGGGAAGCCCTAAAAAGGAAGGAAGAAAGAGAAGAAGGGAGAGCATATATATGATTTGATTCAAAATAAGTATTTTCTATAAGAGAAATTTGGACTTACATGGTACCTTACCCTGGTATCTTAATCTACAAGGTCTTTCATTTCACTGAAGTTGAAAGAGTAGCCTTAAAATTATTTTTCTTGTTCACATATATATTCATCATTATCCACCCCCAAACACATACATGCGTGCATATATAAACATTCAATCCCTTTTTAGAAATATTATGTTATTTTAAAATATGACCATAAGCTCTATCATAACCTCATAATTTCAATATTATTGTACTGTAAAAAATGATCATTATATTTCAATGCCATATGTAAATTTCCATGAAGAACCTTTCTCTCAGAAAAATGTATTTCATTATGCGGTCTCACGACATTTATAGAATTATTACTGACAAATCATTAAAGAATTATACAAGAGTGAAGTTCATCCTTTAGGTGAAAGTTTTTCTTTAATTGAGAAGTTATNACCCAGGGATCAAATCTGGGTCTCCTGTATTGCAGGCAGATTCTAAGCTACCGGGGAAGCCCTAAAAAGGAAGGAAGAAAGAGAAGAAGGGAGAGCATATATATGATTTGATTCAAAATAAGTATTTTCTATAAGAGAAATTTGGACTTACATGGTACCTTACCCTGGTATCTTAATCTACAAGGTCTTTCATTTCACTGAAGTTGAAAGAGTAGCTTTAAAATTATTTTTCTTGTTCACATATATATTCATCATTATCCACCCCCCAACACATACATGCGTGCATATATAAACATTCAATCCCTTTTTAGAAATATTATGTTATTTTAAAATATGACCATAAGCTCTATCATAACCTCATAATTTCAATATTATTGTACTGTAAAAAATGATCATTATATTTCAATGCCATATGTAAATTTCCATGAAGAACCTTTCTCTCAGAAAAATGTATTTCATTATGCGGTCTCACGACATTTATAGAATTATTACTGACAAATCATTAAAGAATTATACAAGAGTGAAGTTCATCCTTTAGGTGAAAGTTTTTCTTTAATTGAGAAGTTATAATTTTGTACTCCAAAGAAGAAAGCTTGCAGTAGATGGGGCAGTGGGTAAAGAATCCTCTTGCCACCACAGAAGGACACAACAGACTTGGGTTAGATTCCTGGGTCAGGAAGATCCCCTGGGGGAGGAAACAGCAACCCACTCCAGCATTCTTGCCTGGAAAATTCCATAGACAGAGAAGTCTGGTGGGGTGCGGTCCATGGGGTCACAAAGAGCTGGACATGACTGTGCATAAATAAGAAAGGGCCAGCAGATTCTTCTCTTCTGATAGTTAAATCCTCCTGTCAGAAATCTTTTTCATGTTTCAAACACCTAGTTTTATACTGGATTTTAATGGGCCCATTTCAAACTGTACAGAAATATTTTCTCAAAAACCATGGAAACAAGCAAATAGAAACAAATACTCACTAAAACATTTTTGCTTTATCGCAGCTAGAGAAGTTCTATTTTAAGGCTTTCTTCAATTTTTTAGGGATAAATATGTATTTTAGTTTAACTGATACCAAAATAAAGCACGCACATGCTTTTAAAAGTTAAAATTTCCAGTGTGAGAAAACAGAGCTTTTCTGTCCATATTTTCTGCTTCATTTAAAAATCTTATAGCACCCCCCCCCCCAACTTTTTAGGAATTTACCTCATGTTGTTCTTGTTGTTTTTCACTGAAGTATAGTTGATTTACAAGGCTGTATTCGTTTTGTGCTTTTGAACTGTGGTGTTGGAGAAGACTTTGAAAGTCCCTTGGACAGTAAGGAGATTAAACCAGTCCATTCTAAAGGAAATCAGTCCTGAATATTTGTTGGAAGGACTGATGCTGAAGCTGAAGCTCCAATACTTTGGCCACCTGATGCGAAGAACTAACTCACTGGAAAAGACCCTGATGCTGGGAAAGATTGAAGGAGGGAGGAGAAGGGGATGACAGAGGGTGCGATGGTTGGATGGCATCAGTGACTCGATGGACACGAGTTTGAGCAAGCTCTGGGAGTTGGTGATGGACAGGGAAGCCTGGATTGCTGCAGTCCATGGGGTTGCAGAGTCAGACACGACTGAGGAACTGAACTGATGGTTGATTTACGATGCTGTATTCACTTCAGTGTACAGCAACGTGATGCATACATGTATATGTGTGTGTATCTATTCTTTTTCAGATTCTTTTCCCTTATAGGTTATTATAAAATATTCAATATAATCCCCTGTGCTATACAGTAGGTCCATATTGTTTATCTATTTTATATATTATGGTGTATATATGTTAATCGCAAACTTCCAATTTATCCCTTCCCCCTTTCCTCTTTGGTAACCATTACCTTATTTTCTATGTCTGTGGGTCTACTTCCGTTTTGTATAAAGCTCATTTGTATCATTTTTTAGGTTTCACATATAAGCAGTATCATATTTGTGTTTCCCTGTGTGGCTTATTTTTCTTAGTGTGATAATCTCTAGATCCATCCATGTTGCTGCAGATGGCATTATTTCATTATTTTTGTGGCTGCATAGGTATTCCATTATAAATATTATATATATACATGATGTGGTATATATCTATATATACCAAATCTTCTTTTTTCATTCATTTGTTTATGGACATTTAGGTTGATTCCGTGTCTTGGTTGTTGTATATAGTGATTTTCAAAAATACACACTTCCTTTGATAAGCATATTTTCTGTCTGGATATGTAGCCAAAGTTACCATTGAATTAGAAGGGAAAAGAGGGAGGAGACCTCCTGTGAGTCTGGAAATAGTCACCTCACTTGAAAACCTGCTCTCATTCGAGTTTATACTTGTAACAAACACGAGAAAGGAAGATTATGTTACATCCCCATCTTGTGGCTATAATATGTACCATGAGGCATAAAGAGCTAAAATTCATGTGGGAGGTATAGAGTTTTCCCATTGAGTTCACCTAAAAATGCATCATCTAAATCATCCCCTATCACCAGAACCCGCTTCAGGCATACCCTACACCACATGCTCACACAGACACACACACACACACAGACACACAGACACACACACACACACACAGGCACACACACACACACTAATAATCTTATTCCTCATTAGTGACCTCACCTATTTATCACTTTCCCAGTTTTCAGTTGGCTAATATTTATACTTCAAGCAGATTGCAATTTGGAAGATAAAATTCAAAAACTAAGCAACTCCTCTTCTCCACAGATTCCCCCCCCCCATTTTCCCTCACCTCCTCCACCCCCAAATTTCCTGTTTTTGAAAGCTTAGGATTTATCCAGTTGCGTTATGGAGTATTGGAAACTTTCACCTTCTCAAAAGTTGAATCTCTGATTTAATGTGAAATTTCTTATAGGGGGTCATGCACAGGATAACATAAATTTAAATCCTTGAACTCTTCAGCACTGATCGACTACTGTGCAAATGGAAGCCCTTATGCAAACTCTGTCATCTCCGAGCCTCACACCGTCACCAGGGCGGGGATGGAAACCACAGAGGGTCAGGCACCATCAGGCAGACAAGTCATAAAGGCTGCAGGCACGAGTCTACCAAGCTCATTGATCAATACACAGAATAAAAACCAACAGTGTAGACTGTGTGTGTTTGAGAGAGATGCCAGTGGTTTTGAGATGCATATCATTCATGATGCCCAAGAATGTGCAGATTATTCTGTTTAGAATCCATCATAGCACCTTTTGAGATCAGCGAGAGCAGAGAGATTTATAGCTAATAAAACCATCGTTTTAAATCAACACGAATGATATGCCTTGGGTTGCGTGGAAGTAGGGAGGGTCAGCGGTAGGCAAGATAATAATCAAAGCAGTTTTGTATTTAAAAAAGAAAAAGGAAGTTGTTGTTTTGTTAAAGTAGAGACCGGAAAGCTTGAATGGAAACTTTCTGGATGGCAGCTGTGAATCTCTAGGAAGGACCAAAGATGCTGAGATGTTCCTGTTTATCAAATTGAGCCAAGGATTAAAACTAAGATGAAATACTTGTCTAAGCTGGGAGACCCTCTCTTACTTTGCTGCTACCGCTAAGTCGCTTCAGTCGTGTCCGACTGTGCGACCCCATAGACGGCAGCCCACCAGGCTTCATCATCCCTGGGATTCTCCAGGCAAGAACACTGGAGTGGGTTGCCGTTTCCTTCTCCAAAGCATGAAAGTGAAAAGTGAAAGTGAAGTCGCTCAGTCGTGTCTTACTCCTTGTGCGACCCCATGGACTGCAGCCTACCAGGCTCCCCTGTCCATGGGATTTTCCAGGCAAGAGTACTGGAGCGAGGTGCCATTGCCTTCTCCATTGCCTCTTAACTTTAGGTTCCCTATTTAAAACTTTCATTAGATTGGATAGATATTAGAAGAGTGGGTTGGTGTCAGGTATGAAAAGTGCTATTGGACAATAAAAATGATCTCCTATTCATATTTTCAAACTGCCCAAGACATAATTTAGTGTTTACATGGCTTCCTCTGTGTTTTGACATGTTATTAAGTCTTAAAACTCATATATGGCAATGATTTTGTGGGAATGACCCCCTTAAGACCAAAGCTGCTATAAAAAGTTATTTTAAGAAATATTTTCCATTTTGTTTTTTCACAATGAAGATTATAAGTACTTAGTATAAACAAATACAGGCTTCCCAGGTGGCACTAATGGTAAAGAACCCACCTGCCAATGCAGGAGACATAAGAGATGAGAGTTCCTCTCTTGTGGGTTGGGAGAATCCCCTGGAGGAGAGCATGACAACCCACCCCAGTATTTTTGCCTGGAGAATCCCATGGACAGAGGAGCCTGGCAGATCACTGTCCGTAGGGCTGCAAACAGTTGGACATAACTGATGTGACTTAGCATGCACACAGGCATAAACAAATTCAAACACTGATAAGGAGGAAAATGAATTTCCTTTTTATATANTGGGCTGCAGCCTGCCAGGCTCCTCCGTCCATGGGATTCTCCAGGCAGGAGTACCGGAGCGGGTAGCCATTCCCTTCTTCAGGGCATCTTCCCGAGCCTGGGTCTCCTCACTGCAGGCAGATTCTTTGCTGTCTGAGCCACCGGGGAAGCCCCGCTGTATGACTTTCTGTAAAGGTCACCTCGTCCTGAGAGTTGCTGGCCGGGTCATGTCTGGTCGGGTGGCCTTGTGCCCCTCAGAGCACTGGTGGTCCCTGACTGCAGGAAGCGGGGATGGTGGGGTCTGTCCCAGTGGCCACACCTGCAGCGTCAGCCGTGCACCCGGGGGATTTCCTCCCAGCCCTTGCTTTTAGTGTTCCAGCCTCGTGTGGCCGAGGGCCAAGTGGGCACAAGTGTCTGGCCGGAGAGTCCCCAGGGAAAAGGCCCCATGAGGACACACGCAGCCCTGTACCTGGAGAGGGCGTCAGGCCGGGCCTGAAGAGCCAGCTACCCCAGACCCCAGAGCTGGGTGTGAGGGGCGGGCACGAGCCAGGGTGGCTCAGGGAAGGACGAGAAGCAGGGACCGGGAGACAGCAACGGGGAGGGCGTGGATACCAGAGCCTTGTCTTCAGCAGGAGGCCCCGGTCCGGGAGACCTCGCTGCCGGGCCAGGGCCTGGAGGACTGATTCATGGTGTGCATGGCTCACTCCTGGGGGCAGGAGGCGGCAGCCCGTGCCACCTTGGGGCCCAGGAAAATCGGGCAGAATGCCAGGCCCTGGCGCAAGGCCTCCCAGGTCCACGTGAGCCTGAGCTTCCTCGTTGGTGAAACACGAGGACAGTGCAGCATCTGCGTGTTGATGTCAGGCCTCTTCAGGGAAACAGACCCCACAGAATGTCTGCACATGGCCTAAGATACATGTCCAAGGAGCTGTCGCCTGTGGCTCCGGAGGCAGCAAGTCGGGAGAATCAGCGGTGGAAGCCCCAGCCCGCAGGCCTGCAGGCTCGATCCCCAGGAAGAGCTAGAGTTACTTCCAGTCCAAAGATGGGGAGAAAGCCCGTGTCTCAGCTCCAAGCAGGCAGGCAGCCAGGAGGAGCAGCCTTTTCTCCGGGGAGTGTCAGCCACATTGTTCCGTTCGGGCCCCCCTCGCAGGGAGGGCCGTCTGCTCCGCTCACCGGATTCTGGTGTGAATCCCAGCGCCCACAGTCAGGTTTGACCCCTTGTCCATGCTGTGCCTGGGCAGGTTGGCTCAAAACGACCATTGCCCCTTCTCAGGGTCCTGTGAGGGTCCATGAGGCGGGGGGCATGCAGGTGCCTTGTTGCAGTGGCCACCAGGGAAGGGGCTTTAGCTGGCACTGCTGCCCCCGGGGCCCGTGTCGACAGCTTGTTGGACTGCCTGCATCCCCGCTGGGCTGGCCGGCCAGGCAGCAGGGCCCGTGTCTCATGTGCCCTGTATTGGGCGCTGTGTATAGCTCCATCATATCACCCATACTCATGTGTCGAAGCCCTGACGCCCAGCACCTCAGGATGTGGCTGAATTCAGAGACAGGCCCTTTAAAGAGGTGACTTGGTTAAAATGAGGCTGTCCGTGAGAACCCAGTTCAGTCGCTCAGTCATGTCTGACTCTTTGTGACCCTCTCTGGACTGCAGCATGCCCGGCTTCCCTGTCCATCAACAACTCCTGGAGCTTGCTCAAACTCATGTCCACTGAGTCGGTGATGCCATCCAGCCGTCTCATCCTCTGTCGTCCCCTTCTCCTCCTGCCCTCAATCTTTCCCAGCATCTGGGTCTTTTCCAATGAGTCAGCTCTTCGCATCAGGTGGCCAATGTACTGGAGTCTCAGCTTCAACGTCAGTCCTTCCAATGAATATTCAGGACTGATGCCCTTTAGGATGGACTGGTTGGATCTCCTTGCAGTCCAAGGGACTCTCAAGAGTCTTCTCTAACACCACAGTTCAAAAGCATCAATTCTT
>SJYH01007351.1:53166-65780 GCA_006408735.1 Sylvicapra grimmia | reverse complement strand
GAGTCTTGAGGCAGAGGAGGGCTGGACCACGGTGACCATGGGAGAGGGCATCCCCTCGACAGCTTGTCAACAGAACCCATGTGTGTGTGGGGAGCCTGTGCTCAGCCTGGACGTGACTTGGGATGGTCTACGCCAACCAGAGAGGTCTATTCCCTTTGCAGTCGACTGGCCCAGAGTAACCATATGCCCTTGGCTGGACCAGCCTAGGAAGTACACCATGTGGCCTCTGGAAAATTTTTCCTTTTTGATGAAAGAATCACATAAGGAGAAGCGACTCCTCCCACCCCACCCTTCATCCCTTCCTGCCTTAGATGTCATGTGAGGATGTGATGCCTGGAGCTGTGGCAGCCAGTTTATGTCCATGAGGTGACAACCCGAAGGACAAGTAGTCGACATTCAAGGATGGTTGAGGGAAAGGAGATGAGCCCAGGCCCTTGATCACATCATTGCCTCCTCCTCAGTGCCTGTGACACCTGCCTGCAGACTTCTTGTCTCAGGAGCATATTCCTGAAAGTGAAAATGCTCGTCACTCAGCTGTGCCCAACGCTTGGCGACCCCTGGACTGTAGCTCACCAGTTTCCTCTGTCCATGGAATTCTCCACGCAAGAATACTAGAGTGTTGCCATGACCTCCTGCAGGGGATCTTCCCCACCCTGGGATCGAACCTGGGTCTCTGGCATTGCAGGCAGATTCTTTACTATCTGAGCCACCAGGGAAGCCCTATTGAGGCTAAAAAAGTTAACACTAAATTGATGGCTTAAAACAGCAGAAATGTATTATCTTAGAAGTCTGGACATTGGAAAACCCATCTGAAATGGGTTTCATTAGATTGAACTCAAGGTGCTGGCAAGGCTGTGCTCCCTCCCGAGGCTCTCGGGGGTAATCCATTCTCTGTTTTTCCAGCTCCCGTCCCACCTTCACTGCCTGGCTCCCAGCAGCATCACTCCCACCTCTGCCTCTGGGGTCACCTCCCCTCCCCTCTTTGTCCTCTCATCAGCTCTCCTCTCCTCCCACTCGTAAGGAGACATGTGATTGCATTTAAGGCTCCCCCGAGTCCCCCAGGATAACCTCCTCATCTCAAGATCCTCAGCTTGCGCGCATCCACCAAGTCCCGTGTTCTAGGGAAGCTCGCGTTCACGGGTTCCGAGGATGCAGAACTGGGTGTCTTTAGGAGCCGTCTGCTGCCGTGAAGCAGTGAACTGCCCTGCCGAGTCCTCCGTCTCAAACAGCAGGACCCTGTGGTCCTCCCCGCCAGCCCCCCAGGTCCTCCACCTGCCTTTTGTCTGCAGGAAATTTTAGTCAAAGAATAAGTATTCAGTGAAGTGAGAAAATGCAGAAGCGAAGGAAAACAGTCGGGACAGGATAATAACAGCTCAGACATTAAGCAAAGTCAAGGACCTTTAGTTCCTTCCCAGGGGCTTCACACAATGTTCTGAGCCGAATCCTGCGAGCTGTCCTGTAGACACTGGAACCCCACCAGGTGACCAAACTGTCGCCACGGCGTGCGTGTGTGCGTGTGTACGTGTGCATGCGCACACACGTGCTCAGCCATGACTGACTCTTTGCGACCCCATGGACTGCAGCCCGCCAGGCTCCTCTGCCCTTGGGATTTCCCAAGCAAGAATACTGGAGTGGGTTGCCATTTCCCCCTCCGGAGGATCTTCCAGACCCAGGGATCGAACCCACATCTCCTGCGTATCCTGCATTGGCAGGCAGGTTCTTCATCACCGCACCGCCTGGGAAGCTCCTGGCCACAACGCAAGCTGCCGCAATTCTGAAAAGTGACCTCAAGGAAACGCGAGCAAACTGACCCTGAAACTGAAGACTGATCGAACTTAATCAGGAGGACGCTGATCAGGCCACCGATGGCCAGTTTCTAGACGAGCCTTGGCGCTGCCTGCCCTGTTTCTACATGCGGCCCCTCCCCCCATATTCCCCCGAAACTCCGCATTTGAAAGCTGCTGCCCGCTGACTGGCAGGCGGGTGTCGGCCTTTGGACACGAGTCTGCCTTCCTCCCGGTTTGCTGGCCTAGGAAATAAAGTAAGTTTTCCTTTCCACCCAGCGCGCCTCTCGAGGCTGGCTTTAGAGCAGCAAGCGGCCGGACCTCCACTCGGTGACACGCTGGTCTGGTTTTCTGCTCCTCCCTGGGCGTGTGGGGAGCAAAGAAAAGACAAGGCAGAAGGCGGCTCTGGCAAAAGGAACATCCTGGGAAGCTGGGGTGCATGGATTCTCGGGCGACTGACAGGCTGAGGCGGGGAGACCCATGGCAGGCACTGGGAGGGAAGGCGGCCCAAAGGCGGCCCTGGACCCAGCCTCTGCGGCCCTTGCCCACACCTGCTGAAGCCACCAGCTCCAGCCAGGGTGGAGAAGCCCTTCCTGGTGAAGCTCCCTAAGTGGGTCCTTCCCCTGCAGCACCTTCCTCCTGGGGTCAGCCTGAAGGTCCCGCCACGAGCCCCAGGCCCTCCACCCGTGGCTTCATCACCAGCCTCCCTGAGCCTCCCAGCAGCCTCGCTCCATTTGTCCCCTCCTGCCCGTTAACTGCGGAAATAATGATTTGCAAAATTGGGCGGAAGTTATATTAAGTAGCTTGGTGGTTAAATCTGATGCCGCGGTTATTTCTTCTCAAAGAGAATTAAGTGCCTCGCTCATTGATGAGCTCACGTCCTGCAATCAGGACACGGTAACTATTTTTACCGTAAGCCACTTAACTGGGGTTGCGCTTAACTTCCTTGCCTTGGGCAAACTTGGAGAGGCTCTGGAGGGACACGCGGTCACGCATCCGTTGGAGCAGATCCTGCGTCCATCGGAGGACGTTTCCCGGGCTGCTCAGCCCCTGCCCGTAATGCCCGAGAGCAGATCATTATTGAGGTGGGAGGTCGTCCTCCTGAGGCTTAAGGACTCCGGATGCTGTTTATAACTGCGGTGGGCTGGGGGGTTGCTGGTTCTGCAGGGCCTCGGAAGGCGGGGAGAGGACGAGGGCAGAGAGGCCCACACTCCGTGCGTCCCGCCCCGGCCCTCCTCCCCGCCGGATAACGGGCCCTGTGCTCTCTGTCCCCTTCCGTAGCTGCGCTCACGGGAGCTGCGTGTCTCCTAGGGCTGCCATAACCCATGGCCGCAAAAATAGGGGGTGGGAAACAGCAGAAACGAGTTCCTTCACAGTCCCAGAAGCCAGAGGCCCAAGTCCAGGTGCTGGGGAGGGGGCCGTACTCCCCTGCGGCTCCAGGGGAGACATCTCCTGCCACTCCCAGCCTCTTCTTCGGCTTTGGGCTGGATCCCTCCCCTCTCTGCCCCTGTCTTCCTCCGGTGTGTCTCTCATTAGCACACCTGTCGTTGGATTGAGCGTGTGGATGATCTCATCACGAGAGCCTTGCCTTAATTACCTCTGCAAAGATCCTTTCTCCAAGGGAGCTCACATGTACGGGTTCTGAGGCTTGGGTCACATGGTCAGTTGGGGGGCCACCGTCCCCCGCTCTGCGGGAGAGGTACAGCGACTATCTGAGGAGTGAGCAGATGCTTGCATGGTGAGGGGCTGCTCACCCCCAGCCCTGGGTTTCTATGGCTCCAAGATTAAAGAAAAGAAGGAAAAAACATCTAGTCCCATCACCCACAGGAGACAGGGAAACAGGCTCCTTGAAGCGGTGTGACTGGCTCAAGGTCACTCTGCCAACTGAGGAGGGGGCGGGATCAGGACAGGGCTCTGTCCACTTCGTGCAGTGGTGGGCTCCAGCCCAGGCCCCACCCCCGGACCCTCAGGAAGGACCAGGGGGAGGAAGGGGACGCCTGGGGAGGACGTGAGGGAGCGTGGAGAGGAGGAGCAAGGAAGGTCCACTGTGAGCGTCTGACCGGGCATGCTGGGGTGCCCGGGGAGAAGCCCCCGCCTCCCCCAGCCTCCCCGGTGCTCAGGGTAAGGCCCAGCAGGGGCTGGCAGAGCCCCGTCCTCTGGGAGGACATGGCCACCTGTGCCCGGAGGAGACGGTGCCAGGCAGGACGGGCTCCTGGAGCGACACGGAAGCACCCCACCTGTCCCGGGCCCCGTCTGAGCCCCACACCACCTCCCCGCGGCATCTCAGGGGTCTGGAGCAGCCGCCGCCCCCAGCCCGGCCGACACCCAGCCCATGGCCCTGAGAGACGCTGACCCAGAGAGCCTGCGACCCACAGAGCCTGTGAGGGGCAAGTGTGTGGCTTTAGCGGCTGAATCTGGGGGCGACTGCTCGCCCTGCAGCTGGCACGGGTGCAGGCAGCATCTCTCAGGCAGGTGGTCCGGGACCCCCCTGAGCACCTGGGGGAGCTGAGGGCGGGAGGGCGCACCTCACCCTCTGCGTGGGACCGCGTGCCCAGCCGCATGGGGGCAGGTAGGACCCAGGCCCTGGTCTTGCAGATCTGCATCCCTGCAAGGCAGAGAGGCTGGAGAAGCTGGTGCTGAGCAGCCGAGCCCAGGGACCAGCCCCCACAGACACGGTCGGCAGGTCTCTACCGGGCCCAGACTGGGGGCTGCCGCCCCGACGTGCCGCCCACCAGGGCCGTCGCTGGGCCCTTGCTCGGGAGGCCATCGCGGGCTGTCCCCCCTCTGCCGGTGGCATCCACGCCTGCGCGGCTCCCTCCTCTGCCCGAGCTGCGAGCCCAGCACTGCTTCTCCACTGAGTCCTCCTGGTCACACGTCAATTTCTTGCTGAGAAATTGCTGCTCGTAATGGTCCCAGGTCAGAGCCAGGCGCTGGCGCGTTTCAGACCGTGAGCTCATCTTGCAAACCGGACACGCTGGGCCTTGGGGGAGGGGAAGCAGAAAACCTTACCCCACCTCCTCTCAGCTACCAGACCCCACCCCTCCAGGCAGGTGCCCAGAGCCTTGCGGGGGGCAGCGTTCACAGGCCGTCACCACGGAAACCAGGAGTGTTGCCTTTTTCCACAGGCTGTGGGGAAACCCGCCCAGGGACAGGCTCACCACAGGACGGGGGGGTGGACGGGGTCCTCACCCCTAACAGCCGGGTCAAGCTCTCTCCCTCCAGGAGAACGGAGCCCCGCTCGTTAGGGATGAAATACTGGGGACAAGACTGGTGTCCCGCAGTGGTGGAGGGCGGCTGGGCTGATTAGCTGTGTAATCGCATCGTTACTGCCAGGGGAGCTGTCTTGCTTGTTAGCCCGGATTAAGCAGATCCCCGCTTAGCCGCTGGGGGAGAGGCCCCGAGCTGCCCGGGGTGGACCCAGCGCCTGACTCCCCCGGGGCGTGGGCAGCGGTGCGAGGCACCCGGCACCAGGATGGAGGCTCAGCTATGAGAGCAAAGGGCTGTTGGGCCCCTGGGTGTCAAACCGTTGCCTGACGGGCCTGGAAAGGCCCGGAGAGACCGTGCAGCCCACCGCCTGGCTCCAGACAGGGACGCCAAGACCCAGCTGGGGAGCGGGCAGTGCTGCCCAGGCCTCTGGACAGGCAGGGCCGGCCGGAGCAGAACCAGGGCTTCCCTGGCCTGGCCCAGGGACCCTGAGGGGTGGGGCCTCCCCGAGGCAGACGCAGCCTGAAGCCTGGGACCAGTCACTGGATGAGACGATGCTGAGCAGCTGAGACCAACGCTACCCCCACCCAGTGTCCACGGGTCAGGAACCTGAGGGTGGTCTGCCAGCTGCCCCGGGGCCCACGGTGCCGGCAGGGCACCCGTCCTCAGAAGGTTCCACTGGGGAGCCGTCCTTCCAGCTCCGGGAGGAGCTTCAGAGAGAACAGCGGTGTCCAGGGAGGCCCGCGGTGCCTGTGTGCTTCAGAAAAGGGTGTGACCTTCAAGTCAGGGTCCCCCCGGCCCCCAGAGGACGAGGGGCTGCACCAGGGGGCCATGTTGGGCCAGCAGGCTCCAGTCCCCATAGGGATCAAGAGAGCTTGAAACTCTGGGAATGAAAGAAACGGCCCTTCTTTTACCACCGCCCCGGCTCCCCGCCATTGGTCCCAACGCTAGCATCCAGTGGAGGGGGGCTTTCTGACACCCCCTGCACCCCAGAGAGCCCCCCACCCTCCTGCATCCCCTGCCAAGAGCCCGGACAAGCCTCAGCCAGACATTCCGGGCACTCCCAGCCGTGACGTCCAGAGAACCTCAGTCGTCTGAACTGTTGGGCCCAGAGGGGAAGCAGGGCCCCCAGCGTGAGTCACAGCGGGGGTAGACGTGGCGGGCAGAGCGGGAGCCCTGGAGCTGCTGGGTGAGACCTCCCAGCAGGGACTGAGGCTGGGGGCCCGCGGGTGTCACTGCATGAGAGCCCCTGTGAGCCACAGAAGCCCCCTCCCTCCAGAAGCGAGCAGCTCGCCGAGGAAGGGCACACGTCAGGTGGGGCTGACCCGGGCTCTGGTCCTCGGGTGGAGACTGCAGCCAGGCGCATGCTGGGATGAGGCCCTGGACGCCCCCACCCGCCCCCCGCCTGCGCTTTCCCCGGCTCACGCCTGCCTATGCCTCCATCCCATCCAGAGTGGCCCACCCATTCTGCCGCCGCTGACTGCCCCCGGGCCTGGCCGTCCTCACTGCCTTTGGGTAAACACGGGCAGCTGGGCTTTCTGCTGGGCCAGGGGAGGACCTTTGTCGAGGAGGTTTATGAATGCTCGCGGGCCAGCGGCCAGGCCCCTCCCTCGAGGGCCCGTCTCCTGAGGGGCTGGCTCACGTCGAGTCCGTCTCTGGGAGGGGGGTGGTTCCGGGGCCCAGGAGCCCCACAGAATTTGCACAGAGGGTCCTGCTCCCTCAAGCCCCCCACCCAGGGCCGAGGCAGGGCAGGAGCCTGGCAGGCGTTTGCTGGGGAAATGTTGGAGGAACGCGTGTGGTGGGGCCCGAGGCCCATGGAGAGGAGCCGAGGCCCTGGTGGGCTGGTGGTCTCGGCCTCCAGCGGCAGAAGGGGCGGTCGGTGGGGGCCTGGAAGCCTTAGGACCACGCATGAGGAATCCTCTCCTCCCTGGGGGCCCGGGCACCCGTCCCCGCTTGACAAGTCCTTGTCCTGCTCTCCCAGGATTCACTCCAGATTCCATGCCCTGAGGCCGCCATCAGGGGTCAAGGACACAGTGGCAAGGGGCTCACCAGTGTGCAGGTGGGAGGAGCCGGCCATCTAGATAAAGTCATTCCACACCTGGAGCAACCCGCGGCCCGCACCATCACCACCACCGTCAGCCCCACAGCCACCGAGACTCCAGCAGGGGCCTGTCTGCGGAGCGCTGACCAGGGCGCTGTCCTGGGGAGACCGTCTCTGCTCCAGGGTCTTCCTCTGTGGGGGCTTCCCAGGTGGCTCCTGCCACGGCAGGAAAGGCCGGTTCGGCCCCTGGGTCGAGGAGATCCTCTGGAGAAGCAAATGGCAGCCCACCTCGGTATCCTTCCCTGGAAAATCCCATGGACAGAAGGAGCCTGCCGGGCAACAGTCCACGGGGTCACAGAGAGCCGGATTCGACTGAAGCGACTCAACAACAGCAGTGACCTCCTCCTTGGCCCTGACCCCTTGGCGCTGGACACACACCTAATCCTGCCACCTGGGTGGGGTGGTGGGTGGGGGATGCCACCGTGCTTCCCACCAGTTTCCAGCCAGCCCGTTCACCTCCAGCCCTGGAGGATGGAGGGAAGGTGGGGTGCCAGGAGGCCCCCGTTCTGGGGATGGTCTGGATGTCCTGCTCCAGGAGGCCTGCTCTGTCCCTGGGCCCCATGCATGGATGTGCCCGGAGGTGGGGCCCCGTGAGCAAGAGAGGGGGGAGGGCCGAGAAGGAAGGAAGGAAAGGGAGCCGGTTTCCACTCGTCTGAGGATCTCCTCGTAAACTCAGCTGTAAGGTCAGTGCTCCTGCAGGCCCCTCCTGTCCTGGTTCACGGGGGTCTGCGTTCCTCGGGCGGGGCGACGGGTGGCACATACTCGCTGCCTCTTTGGGTGTTTCCCAGGCATCTCCCGCAGGCGCAGCTGTCCTGGCCGGGCCCGCAGCTTGTGGTCTGTTTCTCTGCTCTGGCTGCCCAGTTGCCTTCCAGCCGTGAATCCCTCCGCTCCCTAGAAGGTGATGAGATCCGCCAAGAACGTGGCCCTGGGACCTTGAGGGCACACCCGGGGTCACTGCCTCAATCTTAATTATAGCCTGTTATCCACCACCCCAGTTTCACTTGCGTGCATTTTTTTCATTTCTGATTTCTTTCGCCTGATGTGACGTTCTGAAGATTCATCGCGTTGGGTGTTGCTGCATTTTACCACTTTTCTGGCAAAAGGAGTAAAATTTATCCATTTTGCTGTCACTGGTTTTCCCGGGTATGGATGTCTTACTTAATGTCCCATCCTTACATGCATCTTGTGTACACAGGTGTGTGTGTTTCCCTGAGCTGAGTTCTGGGGTGAAGTTTTTAAGTCATCTGAGCTCTGCACATCTCCTACTTACCCAGGTATTGGCAAGTAGTCCACTCAATTGCGGAAAAGGCAATGGCACCCCACTCCAGTACTCCCGCCTGGAAAATCCCATGGATGGAGGAGCCTGGAAGGCTGCAGTCCAAGGGGTCGCTGAGGGTCGGACACGACTGAGTGACTTCACTTTCACTTTTCACTTTCATGCATTGGAGAAGGAAATGGCAGCCCACTCCAGTGTTCTTGCCTGGAGACTCCCAGGGACGGGGGAGCCTGGTGGGCTGCCGTCTATGGGGTCACACAGAGTCAGACACGACTGAAGCGACTCGGCAGCAGCAGCAGCAGCCACTGAGTCGATGGTGGCAACTCGCACACCCAGCTGCGGCCGCGAGGTCCACTGCTTGAGCCCTTTTACTGTCGGCCTTTTTTTAATCCACTCTGGTGCCTATGTCTCTGAGGTTTTAATTTCCATTTTCATGATAACAGCTCTCGAATACTTCTTCGTGTGTTTACCGGGCCTTCGGGTGTCCTCTTCAGTGAAGCGTTTGTGTCTCTTGCTTTTATCTGTTGTCCGTCAGGTTCTCTTACTGTTTCTGGGAGGCTCTTTTAAATTCTGAATCTAAGCCCTTTATTTTTTCAAATACGGTTTCCTGTTTCCTGGCTTGTAGTTGTCCTCTATGAATGACGTCTTCTGGTGAACAGAAGTTCTTAGTTTTAATGTAGTTGAATGCATCAGTATTTTCCTTTAGGGTTAGTGATGATAAAGTGTTTCCTATCCCAACAGCGTGAAGCTTTTCTTCTCCATTAACTTCTCAAGCCTATTATTCTGCCTTTCGTACGTAGCTTTCCAGCCCACCTGGAACTGATTCCAGAGTGTGGTGTAGGGTAGAGTTCAAGTTCACTTGGATCCCCTTGGATGTCTGATCGTCCGCCCACTCCGTTAATTCTTCACTGCTCTTTGGTGGCACATTTCTCATGAGCTGGGTGTTTATCTACGCACAGGTCTGTTTCAAGGTTATTCATGTAAAACTATTCATATCTATTGCTTTGCCAAAGACATACTGCCTCAGTTTTATTAATAACATCACAGCAAATGTCAAAATCAGGTCCCTTCTCCTCCTCCTTTTGTGTCCTGGTTATTCTTGGTCTTTTGTAGAATCTCCTGATCACAACACACACACACACACACACACACACACACACACACTCAGGGAAACAGATCTATTGGGATACTGAATGGTATTGTATTGAAATAGTACATTGAGTTGGAGAAATTTTAAATCTTAAAAATATTGAATCTTAAATATCCGTGACCGTCATTTTTATGGTCTTTTTCAAAATGAAGCTTTAAGTTTTTAAAGATTTCTCTCAATAATGCTTAACAGACTTTTGAGCAGAAATATTAGCCCTGTTTTGTTAGGTCCGTTCCTAGGTATGTAACACAGCCCACCCCGCCGCGCCCTCGGGGACCAGTGCTAGACTCCCCACTCCTTGCTCCCGAGTCCCAGAGTCCCAGATGCTCAGTGCACCGTAGGAAGCGTGGAGGGCCCGTGTCTGAGGATTCCAAGTTTGCGGTTTGAAGCAGAATTTATCAGTGTGGTTAGCTGGCTCCGCGGACGCAGAACCCACAGATAGAGAGAGTTGACTGTGTTTCCTGATGTTTTACAAATAGCATCTTTGTCTTAAGCTTTATTCTCTGATTGTTAAATGGAGGATTACAGAAGCATAATTGAATTGTGGGTACTATTTTTTAATCCAATAACCTTGCTAAACTATCTATTCTAATAACGATAAGGTATTATATTTAGCATTCTCAACAATTTTATCTTTAAATGATGAAAGTTTTGCTTCTGTCTTTCAGATTCTTATCCCCTTTCTGTTTCCTCTCTGACAGATTCATCCAGGGCCTCCAGAACTGGGCTCAGGGGGCGCTCTTTTCTGACGTCTAACTGTAAAGAGAAAGCCTTTCCATCTCACCAGTGAGTATTATGGTTTTGCATGTCTTACAAAAATATTCTTCACTGTATTAAAGAGTTCTCTTTTACTCCAAGTTCACTAATGGATATTTTTATTATTAATTAGTATTGGATTTTATCAAACATTTTTGGTGCGTTTGAGATGATCACATAGTTTTTCTTCTTCAATGTCTTTTTATGGGTAATTACACTGATCGATTTCCTGTTTAACTTTATGACACTGAGATAGAGGGACTTGCATGTGATGGATGACCTTTTGCAAAAGTCCAGTTCGCTGATGTTTTATTTAATATGCGTCTGTATCAGTAAGTGAGATCCTCCTCCATCGAGCTCCCTTGTGTGTATCTCTGCATTAAAGTTACGCTCACAGGATAAAATGGGTTGGGAAGGTCTCCCTCTTTTACTGTCACTTGGAAGAGGTTACTTGTTAAAAAATGCATAAAATTGTCATCAGCTCCTCCTCAAACGTTAAGCAAAACTCACGCGTGATGGCTACCTAGTCCTGGGGTTTTCTCTGGTGGAAGGCTTCCGATTATAAAGCTGACTCCTCTCATAGTCACGGGTGAGGACTTTTCGGGATCTCTCTCTGTGTCAGATCTGTTAGCTGCATTTTCCCAGAAGTCATCCATTTTATCAAATGTTTCCAACACACTGGCATAGACTGGTTTGTACCCTCCATTTCGTTCTTCCTCCTCATGCATTTTGGGATCTGTAAACACTGCAGAGACTCCCCCTTTCTCACTCAGAATCTCAGGCACTCTCTCTTGTTTGTCAGACCTACCAGAGCTTTGTAAGTTTCATAAACCCTTTCAAAGATCAAAGTTTGGGCATTACTGAGCCTTTCTTGGGGTGTGTTTATATTCTTATGTCACTAATTTCTGCTCTTCTTTTTAAATCATCTCCTTTTTTTCTGATTTATTCAGCTGAATGCTTAGCGTATTAATTATGGTTTATTCTTTGACTGATGGCTTGTTTGTTTAATTCCACGAGCTGGGTGTCCTGTCTTTTTGCCATGATTTCCAGCAGTTGCACTGCGGTTAGAGAATGTTCTGGGCACTGTTTCCGTGCCTTGATCTTGCTTCTCGGCTCTGGCAACTCCGCAGCCCTCCCTGACATCCACCTCTGAGGGTTCATGCCACCTGTGGGCACAAAGCCAAAGAGAAAAGCCAGCATTTTCTCTGTGGACTTCTGATGAGCCTGGGGCCTCCCAGCTCCTACTGACCGTGGTCTCAGTCCCAGTGACCCAGAGACGGGGGAAGGTGGGAGCTGGAGGTGGAGGAAGGAGAGGGGTCACTGTGCTCCCTTCCCGCCTGAAAGGAGAGAGACCCTTGGTGAGCATTCAGTCACCTCCAGGAACACGGACTCAGCCCTGTTGCCGAGGGCACCTGGAGTCCTGGTGGACGGGTCTGATCGGGAGTAAGAGGACCCACGGGGCCGCACAGCTGAACCCACCGCCCACCCAGGGTGACCCGCTGCATCCAGTAAGCACCACCAGCCTGCCCCGCCCCAGGCGCACCCCAGGAATGCCCTCCCGGAATTGCTCGGGGGTCTGCTCAGCAGTCCCACCAGCTGCACAGACCCCAGGGCAGTGCTGACCCAGCGGGATCTGCTGAAGTCGCTCCCCAGGGCTACACCCAGGAACAAGGGCTCCACACCGGAGCTCTCCCAACCGAACCGCCTCCTCTGACAGTTGAGGGCCCCGAGGGGAAGGGATCAGGTTGGTTCTGGAGGGAATTAGAATCACAGTCAGGGGGTCCCTCCTCCCCGGGTGTCACCTGCTCCTGGTCAGCTCCAGCCTAGTGTTACACGGCAAGCTGACCCACCCCCCCGTCTCTCCTGAGGCTGAGCCAAGTACAGGTGACCCAGGGCCCCGTCTGGACCACTCTATCCTCCCCCAACCAGGCCCAGCCCAGACCAGCCCTTCCTGCCCCAGGGACTCCAAACAATTGACCCCAATGAGTAATTGTGGCTTTATGGGCCCGCGCTCTGCACCGTGAAATCTGGCCCTTATAAAACACCCAGCAGCTTCTCCGGAGGCCGGAGGACAGGACCCCAGCTGTGAGAAGGGAGAGCATGGATGGTCAGGGGCTGCAACACCCCCGGGGCGGGCCTCCTCCTGTGCACCAGTGGGCTTCCCTGGGGGTCCTCTGAGAATGGGCTCTCCTAGGGCCAGTGGGTCCAGCACGGCCTCCAGGGCAAGGCTGGGGTACAGGCTTGGGGCAGGATCTACTGATGCCCCAAGGCTCCGGGGCATGCGCCCTGACTCCTGGACAGTGTCCAGGCTGATCCAAGAGATTGACCCAGGCTCCCTCCTGG
>SJYH01007351.1:33272-45236 GCA_006408735.1 Sylvicapra grimmia | reverse complement strand
AGGCTCCCCGGCCCTTGCCCCCCGGTCCCCCTGCCCACGGATGCTGTGTGGACACGCAGGGCCCAGAGCTGCCCAGGTTGGGATCCCCCAGATCCAGACACGGAGACCTGGGGGCCACCAGCATTGTTTTCCTGATGGGGATTCAGGCCCCAGAAGCAAAGAGAGCCTTGAGCTGCTGGCATCCTGAGAGGAGCGGGGAAGCCGAGAGCCAGCAGGAGACAGGATTCAGGGCTGTGACCAANCCAGACACGGAGACCTGGGGGCCACCAGCATTGTTTTCCTGATGGGGATTCAGGCCCCAGAAGCAAAGAGAGCCTTGAGCTGCTGGCATCCTGAGAGGAGCGGGGAAGCCGAGAGCCAGCAGGAGACAGGATTCAGGGCTGTGACCAAGTCAAGACACCGGCGAATGCTTGCTTCTCCTCCTACAGAAAAGGCTTTGACACCCCAGTGCCCTGGGGTCTGAAGCCTCAGCCACTGGCGTCACCAACAGGATGCGGCAGAGGTGGCTTCCGGGGGCTTCTGAGGATCAGCACTCCTGTTTGCTCTGGAAGCCCACCCTAGGGGACCAGCTACGTGAAGGACCCCGCCTCCCTGGCCTCCCTGCGAGAAGCCCAGGTCTATGCGGGGCCAGGGGCCAGGCATGAGGGCGAGCTCGCCATCTGGGGAGAGGCAGCCACAGTCCATGCCACGGGTCTGCAAGGAAAACCGTCCCACCAAGCCCTTTCCAAAGTCTGACCACGGAACCAGGAGTGAAATAGAAGGGGTGGTTGCCCCTGCGTTTGGGGTGGTTTACTCCTTCCCAGCAGGCACCGAGACCCAGGGTGGGACCTGCGAGTGGGCACTGCTGCAGGAGAAGCCTCGAGCAGCATACCAAGTAGGGGTGGGGCTGGAGGGCATCAAGGTCAGAGCTGGTGAAGGCTCTCAGAGCCACGGGGGTGTCCCTGGAGGCTGGAGGAAAGGCACCCTGCTACACGGCGGCAGCAAGCTCGCCAACACTCAGCCTGGAAGACACTCAGGCAGGCGTGAGTCTGGCTGCAGAATCTTCCAGGCAGGACTCAGAAGAGCCAGCTGGCTTCCTCCAGCTGCCTGGGATTAAACATGAAAAGAGAGATGAGCTCACCCAGGCATGGATGTACTTCTGAGCAGAATTTAGAGGAAGCATCAAGGATCCAGGGCTTGCTGTGCTCAAAAACATGTCACCCCCAAGCCTCCCCAGAGACCACCCCCCCACACACACGAGAGGCGACCTCAGGAAGGAGGTGTGTGTGGCTGAAGACCTCAGAGAGACTTAAAGTGGTGTCTCAGCTACTCCCCCAGGTCAACAAAGGGGCCTCTCGAAGTCCTGCGGGTGGGCCCGGACCCTCCCAGGAAAACAAGAGGCTGCCCGGGGTTGGGGAGAGGCTTCCTTGGAAGGTGGAGTGGGCGGCTCTGGTCCAGGCAAGCTGACCACTCATTAATGCACAAGAACCCGCAAAGCTTCGAGAGAAGCCGCACCAACACACCCCACCTGCCCTGGTCCGGAGGGCTGAACAAGGGATATGTCTGCAGAAAAGGAAGAGTGACTTGGGCAAACCGGGAGCCCAGGGAAGCTGGAAGCGGAAGCCAGCCCTGGGGCCAGCGTGGGCTTGCATATTGCTGGAGACAGACCACGTGAACGGGCATTTTCTGCCTTGTTGAATGAGAGCGCTCATCCCGGGCCTTCGCGTGGATGCTGGTTGTGTGTGGGGGGGCGGGGGGCGGGGCGCGGTCAGACGATCAGACTCAGGATCTCAGGTCTTCAGGTCAGCGCCCTGCACGGAGGAGCCACACGGGGACCCCCATGGGCAGGCGGAGTTGACCTGACGAGGTGGTCTTGGACCTCAAGGAAGCCAAGCCAAGGAGAGGCCACTGGAGGCTGGAACGGGGTTCAGTGTCCGGCGGGAGCGCGAGTGAGGTTGGGTGTGTTTTGCCCGTGGAAGGAATGTGCGCACTTTGAGCTCGCAGGGCAGCTGGGGGACACGGAAGACAGTCCTTGGCTCCCCCTCCCATCGCAAGCTGGGGTCTCGCCCACCCCAGCCTTGGGTCCGCACTGGCCAGCTCACCATGGCCAGACTCCCGCAGGCGTGATGAGCTGGGGCCCGGGGACCGAGTCACACAAGCTCACACAGCTCCGCCTTGCTCAGAGGAACACTCACTCCAGGGAAACCGGCCGCCACGCAGGGCTTCCTGCTGCCCTGAGATGAGCCAGCTGAAAGAAACGAAGCTGCGCGGGAGGACTTGGAGGACGAGACTCTCCACATGGGGTCGGGAGGAGCGCTGAGACCCTTGGTGTGGATGTGGAGCCTCCGGCCTCAGTCACCCCAGCTGACACCCGCTGAGTGACCGGGTGACCCATCCAGACCGTCCGGCCCGGACCTGGCCCACCACTGGCCACAGACGCGTCTATGGGCGTGAGCGGCCCAGCTGAGGCCAGGCGGGGCCACCCACAGAGTCACGGGCAACAGGAATGCTGGCTGTCAGCTGTGACAACGGTGGGCGGTCTCTTGCAGAGCAGAGGTGAGCTGATGGTGAGTTTCACGGTGTGTGAATTTCCTTTCAGTCATTTTCAAGAGCGTTGTGAGCCAGCACGTGCCAGCCAAGGACTTGCACACTTGCCTCTGGGTGGTGCCCACAACCTGCGTCTAGGGCAGGGAGCCCCAAGGCTCAGCTGCTGGGAGCTCTGCTAAAGAGAAGAGGGTGACATGCAGAGACCGTTCTGGCAACATGTCAGATTGGGCGTGCAGAGACTTACAAGATAAGCGATATTTTTAAAGCTTGCCTGAGCTCATGAGGAAGCGAGAACGCCGGAGTCGGGAAAACGTGACTCCAAGACGGAAGTGAGGGCAGGCACTGGCGTCGGGCCCCAGGCACCTGCTGGCCCAGGGTGGTCTTCGGCCTGGGCTTTCAGGACCAGGAGCTGGGGTCCTGAAAGGGAGGAGAGCCTGCAGGATGGTGGATTGCCTTCGTGATGCTCTTCACGCATCCAGGGTCCCAAGATCAAACTGCCCAGCAGACAAATTGGAAAAGACCCAGGAGACACACCTACCTGGGCCTGAGGTCTCAGTGGATATGGAAGGGCTGTGCGTGTTGGTGGGGAGTTGGGGGAGCTTCCTGCTAAGGATTCCCACTCGTAATCTCTCATTTGTGAAGGTTTGGGGGTTGGTATTTATACTTGTGTGCACTAAAAATAATTTATTTTAAGTGTTCCTGGGTTGGGAGTATTCCCAGACACTTGGGGCTCCGCCCACAAAACCTTTTTCAGAAAACCACACTTTAAACACAAACTCAAAGAATTTCTATAAATGGACTTCAGTGAGTATGACCTCACAAACAAGATTCAAAACCATCCATGAAGTATGGCATCCCGAGTAAGCATCAGCAGAAAGGCAAGCAGCAGAAACAGGCCCACCAGGACAGAAGACATTGGCATGGTCCGATATGAAACCTTCAGAAGGACTGAATGTCCTTCTGAAGGAAGTTGTTGGGGAAAATAAAGGCAAATTTGTAAAGAGAGGATAGTATAAAAAAAAAAAAAAAACGGTCGGGCAGATTTTTAAAAACTGAACTTCAAGAAATAAAAATGACTGAAATTAAAAATTCAACCGAAGTTTACAAGAACAGGTTAGATGTAGCCAAAGAGAAAATTACTAAATCAGACCACAGAAATGGAGGCCTCTCGCAGAATGCAGCTCAGGGAGAAAAGAGGTGGGAAACGTAGAAGAGGTGTTGCGAGGCACGAGAAGGGCTCCGCAAGCTTCTGTCGAGCTGCCCCGGGCCGGGTCCGGCGTCCGGAGGAGGCCTGCGGTCACCTCTCACGGCGGTCTTGTTTCCAGCACAGGCTCGGTGCTTTCTTGGCATCTTCCCCTCTGCTCGCTCATCCGTTTTTGCACGTTGTCCTTGTCCGTTAGCGCCTTTAGCGCATTAACCGCAGTCATCCTGGAGCCCCTGGTGTCTGAATGAGTCTGCCGTCTGTTACAGTTGAGGCTGTTTCTGAAGGTCATGTGGTCTCTTCAGACAGTAAATTTAAAAAACCCCTCTAACGTGCTCTGCAGCCTTCTGCTGAAAGCCGGGCCTGTTTGGAGTGGGTAACAGGGCCTGGGGTAGCCAGGCCTCAGAGCGAGGCTTGACGCTCCAGCTCAGCAGCGGGCCGTGCCTAGCGCCGCCCTTAGCCGCGGGCACTGGGCGCTCCGGTTCCCTAGCATCCTTGCTTTCGCTCCCCCGTTACGTGGCCTCTCCGAGTCCTGCTCCTTAGGGAGACCCCGTGTCTTCTCCAGAGCACTGTTATTCCAGTGGGTCTCTTCGGGGACGGGGCGCCCTCCGTATCCTTCCAGACGAGGTCGGCTCTGCCCGGCCCTGGGGCTGAGGGTGTGTGCTCCCCGTGTTTCTCTGATCTGTCGTTTGCTTCCTCGGCCCCAGAGCTTTCCTGATGCAACTGTCTCGGTCTGTGCCCCTGAAGCGCCGGCCCCTCGCCTGCCGTTTGCTTGCTTCTTTTCTCTCCCAAGGTGGAACGGGGAGGCCGGAGGGGACTGGAATGCGAGGAGGCCGGTTCCCCAGGCGGCCCTNAAAAAAAAAAACGGTCGGGCAGATTTTTAAAAACTGAACTTCAAGAAATAAAAATGACTGAAATTAAAAATTCAACCGAAGTTTACAAGAACAGGTTAGATGTAGCCAAAGAGAAAATTACTAAATCAGACCACAGAAATGGAGGCCTCTCGCAGAATGCAGCTCAGGGAGAAAAGAGGTGGGAAACGTAGAAGAGGTGTTGCGAGGCACGAGAAGGGCTCCGCAAGCTTCTGTCGAGCTGCCCCGGGCCGGGTCCGGCGTCCGGAGGAGGCCTGCGGTCACCTCTCACGGCGGTCTTGTTTCCAGCACAGGCTCGGTGCTTTCTTGGCATCTTCCCCTCTGCTCGCTCATCCGTTTTTGCACGTTGTCCTTGTCCGTTAGCGCCTTTAGCGCATTAACCGCAGTCATCCTGGAGCCCCTGGTGTCTGAATGAGTCTGCCGTCTGTTACAGTTGAGGCTGTTTCTGAAGGTCATGTGGTCTCTTCAGACAGTAAATTTAAAAAACCCCTCTAACGTGCTCTGCAGCCTTCTGCTGAAAGCCGGGCCTGTTTGGAGTGGGTAACAGGGCCTGGGGTAGCCAGGCCTCAGAGCGAGGCTTGACGCTCCAGCTCAGCAGCGGGCCGTGCCTAGCGCCGCCCTTAGCCGCGGGCACTGGGCGCTCCGGTTCCCTAGCATCCTTGCTTTCGCTCCCCCGTTACGTGGCCTCTCCGAGTCCTGCTCCTTAGGGAGACCCCGTGTCTTCTCCAGAGCACCGTTATTCCAGTGGGTCTCTTCGGGGACGGGGCGCCCTCCGTATCCTTCCAGACGAGGTCGGCTCTGCCCGGCCCTGGGGCTGAGGGTGTGTGCTCCCCGTGTTTCTCTGATCTGTCGTTTGCTTCCTCGGCCCCAGAGCTTTCCTGATGCAACTGTCTCGGTCTGTGCCCCTGAAGCGCCGGCCCCTCGCCTGCCGTTTGCTTGCTTCTTTTCTCTCCCAAGGTGGAACGGGGAGGCCGGAGGGGACTGGAATGCGAGGAGGCCGGTTCCCCAGGCGGCCCTGGCTGAGGACACGGCCTCCGGCACCGTCTTCCCCTGGGCCGTCACCGTGGGGAAGGCTCGGCATGCTCATACCCTCACGCTCCTGCACCCACTGCAGGATCTTTCTCAGATCTCCCGAGAACCCGGCCAGGTCTCTGGAGGACACGTCCAGGGCGGTGCTGGGGACCCCCTGACCCTGTGGCCCCCAGGAATCCCTCACTGTCGGGTGGGTCCACACTCAGCTGCTAGCAGTTCGTCAAAGTCTCCACAGAAGCGTTTCTCCCAGTTCGTGGCTCCAGCGGCGTCTGCTCCGGGTAAGCAGTTCTCAGGCTTGTTCTCCTGTGTTTGGCTTTCTCTCCAGACTTCAGGGCGGCAGTTTGCTTTGTAACCTCCCTTCTCTTCCGAGAAAAGTCATCGATTTCCAGTTTGTCTGCTTTTTTTTTTTTTCATGTTGCAAAGACAGCAGTGATGAGTTCCAAGCTCTTTACGTGTTGGAGCTGAACCTGAAATCCTGCTCTTTATTTATTTTTGTATTTTGCCCAGAGTGCATCACTGTATCTATTGCAGGATCCGTCCAGGTGGAGCTGTGCTGGGTAAAAGAAGTGGGGTTTGACTGACTTTTCAAACTATCAGCTTTTCTCCATTCAAAACAAATTCAAGGCCAGCCTCCTCTGGCTCGCCACCAGGGAGTGAGTCAGGCGGGGCCGGATGGCTTGCGTGGGAACCTGCCATTCACCAGCCCTGCGGGTGGAGAAGCCTCCGGCTGGCCTGGCGCTCCTGGACGCCCGCGCGCCCTGAGCCCTTGCCGGGGCTCCCAGGCCCGGGGTGTCTCTGCCCTTAAACTCTTCTTTGTCCTCTTCGCAGTGCCCGTCCGCCCCGGGTGTACCTGGTAACACGTCCTGTGCTTTGGGCAGCTGGCCTGGAGTCTGATCCTCCTACCAGGGGTTGGGGTGGGGGACAGAGAGACTGGGGAGCTGCGTGGACCTGCCGTCGCACTTGGAGGACGACAGGGTGCCAGGTCCACGAGTCCTCACGTGGCTGCCCAGTGACCGGGCCTGCCAGCCCCCCAGTCACGTCCTGCCCTTTATCATCAGGTGAGCTTGTCACCGACCTTCTCCATCAGGGATGTAGTAACGTTTCTCTGCACAGGGCTTCCATTCTGTGGGCCCCACGGGCTCCCCTCACCCGCCGCCAGTCCTCTGCCCCTGCCCCCTCCATCCTGCACTCAGGTGCCCAGCATCCATCGGTGAGGGCCCCTGATGGCGCATCTCCCGGGCAGGCAGGTCGTCGATGTCTCTCCATTGCTCCGTCCTGAGAGCCGGGGCCCAGCCAGCTCTCCCTATGGCCAGGTGCAGCCTGGCCTCACCCAAGACCCCCGCCCTGGTGGTGGCCCTGTGACCTGGCACACAGCTTCCAGGCCACAACTTGCCAGAGCAATGAGGACTCCCAGGCCGGGTGGTCTCAACTCACAGCGACTTATCCTGAAAATACTGCTCCACCGAGCAGGCAAAGTTTGTCCCTAAGATGTACCTGAAGCCAAGGCTCGAGCAGCAAGGTGCTGGGGATGCCCTCACGGGCAACCCTCGCTCAGGAGAGTGAAAGAAGGAACGCACACCCATCTTGCTGAACTGCATGCGGGCGACCCCAGCGGAAACTCTGCAGATTCCATGGAAATGTATGCAAGAGATGCGAGACGGGCAAGCTGGGACACAGGGGGCCACCCGCACCGTGAGCGCAACGTAGCTGCCAGCAGACTTCCTGAAGGAGGGTGTATAGGCGAGCCCCTCGCTGCTCTATTCAGCAGATGCTCATCGAGCACCTTCCACGCGCCAGACGCCGCTCTGTACGCCAAGGGTACAGCACGGAAGTATTGATGAGGTTTTCTGCTTACATGGAGCTTGCATCGTAGTGGGGAGAGCAGAAAATTTACTCGTAAATGAAATTTTTTCCAGGTGATGATCAAGCTGCAAAGGGAAATAAAGAGGGGTGAGAAGCAAGGAGGGATGGGGAACAGAGCGAGCTTCCCAAGAGGGTGGCATCCCCCACAGGGACCCCACTCCAGGGACACAGGCGCAGTCTGGTACCATTACCAAAGCCGTTTGAGGTCGCTGGCCGTGGTCGTCCTCCAGGAGCATGCCCGGCCCGCGGCCCTGAGCTGCAGGACTCTCCGGGCACCTGGCACCTGCCTGTCTACCTCGTGCATGCACAGCGGGTACCATTGCTTCTGAGGGTGGACCCGGGCCTTGTACACCTGGACACCTGCACGCTGGTTCATGGGTGGGAGTCTGCAATAACCTGGGGTTGAAGGAGGTGGGAAAGCTCTGCAGAGATGGGGGTGGCTGGATGGGGCGTGGTGTGTGTGTGGGAAAAGGCAGCTCTGTAGGTGAGAGCCAGGAAGCAGAACATGCTTGCAGAGGACAGAGAGCAGGCCCGACCCAGCCCAGGGCCCTCAGGCAGAGCCTGCAGTGGGCACCTGCCGACTTTGACCTTGCCCTGCAAGCCCCACCCGAAGTCAGATCTGGCCGCAGCCCTACCCAGCAGTTGCCTGTGTGACGGGCGGACCTGCCCCTACCTGGCCTGAGCTTGGGGCGCTCCCATGGGGTTCCATCAGGGCACCTGGCCCCTAGCACTTGCTCCAGAGTGGCATGGAATGAGGGTGTGGCTTCCCACGGTAGGTCATAGCATTCCTTCGTGTGACTCAGCGCGGCTGGAGGAGATCCCTGAATGTGCAGAGTGGGGAGAAGGCAGAACTCTGCACGGAGACACAGAAACTCCACCCCTTTCCCAGCTCCTCCCACTCCCAAGCCCCACGGCCACCTAGCTGCCGAGTGTCCAAGGGAACAAAGCCCAAGCTGAAGATCCAGATCTTTCCAGAGAGGAAACTCAGGCTCAGAGAGGGATGGCTCTCTCCTGAGGTCACACAGCAAGCCCACCGTCTGAACCCGTGGCTCAATACCACCTCTCCTGCGTGTCTGAGGCCAAGCCGCTTCCCCGGGACAGGCATCAGCTGATTCTTCAGGGAAGTGGGCGCCACTTGGGTGCTGGTGGAGCTGAAAGGAGAGGACGTAGGCAAGCGCTTCCAGGACGCCCCCTGCTCCGTGCAGGTCCTCTCTCATCTCCCCTCTCAGAGGGACTGAGGTGGAGCCACAGGCTTGGAGTTGCGGGTGCCCTGACCCCTGACATGTTGCCTGGCAGCACTGGGCCGTGGGTGGCCCTTCCCGGGCCGGCAGAGCACCTCCAGTGGGACAGGCAGCGCCTTGCTGGTCTGGGGGCAAACGACAACCGTGGGCCTTCTGCCTTGGGCTCCCCCAGCCTCCACGCGCCTGACAGAAAAGTAAGAGGCCGCCACGGCCCGTCAGCTCCTCAGTGGGCCTCACCAGGGCCATGCGCCCCGGCTCTCCACCTCGTTAGGCAGCGACTGAGCAGCCACTCCACCTGCCTCAGCAAAGCGACGCAAGCAGCCTTATTAGCCGGCTAATTAGAGCCCAGGGGCCGGGCCAAAGGCACCCCTACTCAGGCCTGGTGCGCAACTGCTTGTGTAAGTGCTTTGAAGGGAGAACCCCGTGGTGTCTGCCGTAGTACTTGCCCAGATGTATTTTTAATTTTTTTCCCACACCACATGGCTTGCAGGATCTTAGTCCCCCGGCCAGTGGGGATGGAACCCAGTCCACAACGCTGAAAACACCAAGTCCTAAGCACTGGCATGCATGCTAAGTCACTTCAGTCGTGTCCGACTCTGTGCAACCCCATGGACTGTAGCCGGCCAGGCTCCTCTGTCCATGGGATTCTTCAGGCAAGAATACTGGAGTGAGTCACCAGGCCCTCCTCCAGGGGACCTTCCCGACCCAGGGATCGAACCCATGTCTCTTACGTCTCCTACACTGGCAGGCGGGTTCTTTACCACTAGTGCCTCCTGGGCAGCCTCTTAACCACTGGACCACCAGGCAGTTCCTTGTATCTCACACCAGCTTNAGTCACCAGGCCCTCCTCCAGGGGACCTTCCCGACCCAGGGATCAAACCCATGTCTCTTACGTCTCCTACATTGGCAGGCGGGTTCTTTACCACTAGTGCCTCCTGGGCAGCCTCTTAACCACTGGACCACCAGGCAGTTCCTTGTATCTCACACCAGCTTCTGTCGTTCCTCCGAGAGGCTCCCTTCCATGCTGGCGCTCCTCCTAGGGTCAGGCCCTCTGCCTGGTGGCCTCTCAGAAGTCACTGGTTCAGCACCTGCCTGGGCGGACAGCGCCAGGCCTGGAATCCGTCTCTCTGAGCCTGGGTTGGAATTTGTCCTGTGGGGTGATAAGGCCCCCCTCACGGGCTGGGCACAGTGGAAGCAAGCCCTTCAAGCCCCTGTGACCTGGTGCACTGTCCGAGGGCAGATGCAGGAGACAGCCCACAAGAAGCCCGGAAGTTAGTCCAGGGGTCACAGCATGGAGCACAGGAGAGGCTGCATTCCAGACCCCGGCACGGAGCCTCCAATTTCTCATCTGGGAAATGCACATGGTAGCTTCTCCCCTTCCAGTCTCTGCAGCAAAACAGCCTAGGAAGCCTCACCCCAAGCTGGCTGGGCCCCTGGGGCCTCAGAGAAGCCTTTGTAAAGCTTGACTTTTCCTGACCTGATTTTCGGATCTCCTCAGCTCTGACAGTGTCCAATAAATAACTCCGTGCTGCATGAGTGATGGCAAACCCTGGAACAGCTTTAATTTTGTAGAGCAATAAATTAAATGCAATGCCTGCCATGTGTGTACGATTACACTCTTTTTTATAGCATCGTATGTTGCTTTACGATGGGACCACTGCACCTCTTGAATTCTTGGCAGAGTCCTCTGCAGGTAGGCAGCCCCTCTAGGCCTGGACCCTGGTCATGTGGGCAGTGAGGTCTCTGTAAGACTTAGTCCTTGGGAAGCACAATCTGGGACACGAGATCCAGGGAGCCGAGCTGGAAACGTCATGGGTTCCTCCAGCCTGTAGGTGGTGCTGCAGGCAATTTCCCCCTGACTCCCCATCATAAAGTTCCTATTAGTATTTTCCTCTGGTTTTTGTTTTGTTCTGTGTTCCTCCTCCTTGGTGGCCTTCTTAAGAATTAAGCTTTTTTGGTGGCTTATTTTGGACTTCCCCGGGAGCTCAGCTGGTAAAGAATTGGCCTGCAGTGGAGGAGACCATGGTTCAATTCCTGGGTTGGGAATATCCCCTGGAGAAGGGATAGGCTTCCCACTCCAATATTCTTGTGGCTCAGGTGGCAAAGAGTCCGCCCGCAATGCGAGAGACCTGGGTTTGATCCCTGGGTTGGGAAGATCCTCTGGAGGAGGGCATAGCAACCCACTCCAGTATGCCGGCCTGGAGAATCCCCATGAACGGGGAGCCTGGCGGGCTGTATATCCTCCATGCAGCCAGAAAGAGTAGGACGCGACCGAGCGGCTAAGCACACACATGATGCTTGCTTTTCCTCCCCTACTGACTTGGAAGCTATGCATGCTACTTGCATTCTTTCAGTGACTATCCATGTTTAATATGCTTATATGCAAAGACAGGAGTTGCTCAGAGGACAAATTCTGTATGATTCCACTCACATGAATGAGGTCCCTGTGTGCATGCTCAGTCAGGTCCAACTCTTTGTGAACCCACGGACTGTAGCCTGCCACATTCCTCTGTCCATGGAAATTTTCAGCCAAGGACACTGAAGTGGCTTGCCATTTCCTACTCCAGAGGGTCTTCCCAACCCAGGGATCGAACCAGGCTCTCCTGTGGCTTCTGCATTGCAGGTGGATTCTTTACCACTGAGCCACATGAGAAGCCCCTGAATGAGGCCCCTAGAGGAATTAAATTCATGGAGACACAAAGTGTAACCGTGGTTGCCAGGAGTCGAGGGAGGGGCAAATGGGGCGTTTGCATTTGATGGGCATGGAGTCTCAGTTTGGGGAGATGAGAAGTTCTGGGGGACAGTGGCGATGGTTACACACCAGTGCAAACACAGATAAGGCTGAACTTTACACCTGATGAGGCTCGAGCGGTAGGCTGTATGATATGTGTATCTTACCACAATACAAATAAAAGCTAGCCAAAGCTCTCAGACATTCTATAAAGAAGAGACACAAATGCATAAGAATGAAAAGAGAAAAGATCACTGTTTATAGGTGTAATTGTTCAAAAGCGAGCAAAACAAAGCAAAAAAAAAGTATATATATATATATATATATTTAATAAGAACATTTAGCAGATTTGCTGGATACAAAAATCAATATTCCAAACTCAATTGCATTTCCATACACGGACATCAACTACAATCAGTAAGAAAATATAAAGTTTAAATGCTATTTATAATATCAGAATATATATATATATATAATACCCAGTAATAAAACTGAGAA
>SJYH01007351.1:0-15193 GCA_006408735.1 Sylvicapra grimmia | reverse complement strand
AGACTGGCCGCCTGTCACCAAACATCTGTCAGAGCTCCGAGTAAGCCCGGCTATAGACTCTGCCCCTTGGGCGACGGTGACGAGTCAGGATAGGTTTGTCTTTCATAACAAATGAACCACACTAACGCAGATGTTAATAACAGGGGAAAAATAGGGGCTGGGGAGGGGTACATGGGAATTCTGTACTTTCTCATCAATGTTTCTGTAAACCTAAAACAGCTTTTTTTTAAGTCTATTAGTTAGAAAAAATCAATAAAATGAAGAAATGCAAAAAATTAAATTGTAATAATAAAGCAATCTCTAGAAATCAAAATGAAAACCAAATGAATCTGTGTATCGTCAGTAGCTGTACCGCACAGAGATTTATTTTGAGTGACTTTAAAACACAGTCATTTGACTATCCCAATTGGGACATACCCAAAGGACAAAAATAGCAATAAAGAGATATTCATATATATTCTGACTCTTTGTGACCCCATGAACTGTAGCCTACCAGGCTCCTCCATCCATGGGATTTTCCAGGCAAGAATATTGGAGTGGGTTGCCATTTCCTTCTGCAGGAGATCTTCCCAACCTGGGGATTGAACCTGTGTCTCCTGCATTATAGGCCGACGCTTTAAGATTTATATATCTTACCATATGGTAAGATAGATAGATGAGTCAGCTATCTATTACTGTGTAACAGACTACCCTGGAGCTTTATGGATTAAAGCAGTGATTTATTATTTCTCACGATTTCGGGGGTTGCGTGGCCAGTTCCCCTCCTCTTGGACTTGGACTCTTGTGTGGCTGTGGTCGCCTACAAGCTCAGCTGGGCTGGAAGGCCCAGGATGGCCGACTCTGCACGTCTAGTAAGAGGTGGCTGTTGAGGGGACACCCCAAGCAGCCTCTCACGCTCCGGTGCCCACCAGGAGCAGAGCCCCTCTCACCCTGCAGTGGGCTTGAGTCAGGTCCCCTCAAAAAGCCGCACAGCAGCGTCCCAAG
The DNA here is from genome assembly GCA_006408735.1 of Sylvicapra grimmia. Classification (NCBI taxonomy): domain Eukaryota; kingdom Metazoa; phylum Chordata; class Mammalia; order Artiodactyla; family Bovidae; genus Sylvicapra; species Sylvicapra grimmia. The sequence goes on along the minus strand of SJYH01007351.1, from coordinate 14,209 downwards.
AAAGCGAAGGCGGCAGCTGCAAGGCCTCTTAGGGTTTGGCCTCAAAAGCGCACGTTGTCCTTCCACTGTATAATCTTGGTCAGCGCGAGTCACAAGGCCAGCCCAAATGCAGGAAGTGAGGTCCGTCCCTCTCCTGTTCAGGCTTGTGGTTCCGTCTCTAAGTAGCGCCTGACTCTTGCCACCCCGTGGACTGCAACACGCCAGGCTCCCCTGTCCTCTATCTCCTGGAGCTTGTTCAAATTCGCGTCCATTGAGTCGGTGATGCCATCCAGCCATCTCATCCTCTGCCCACCCTCCCTTCTCCTCCTGCCTTCATTCTTCCCAGCATCAGGGTCTTTTCCAGTGAGTCTGCTCCTCGCATCAGATGGCCAAAGTATTAGAATTTCAGCTTCAGTATCAGTCCTTCCAATGAATATTCAGGACTGAGTTTCTTTAGGATTGACTGGTTTGCTGTCCTTGCAGGCCAAGGAACTTACAAGAGTCTTCTCCAACACCACAGTTCAAAAGCATCAATTTTTTGTTTTATTTAATTTAATTAATTAATTTTTTAAAAAGCATCAATTCTTTGGCACTCAACCTTCTTTATGGTCCAACTCTCACACCTATACATAACTACTGAAAAAACCATGCTGCTACTAAGCTGCTGCCGAGTCGCTTCAGTCATGTCCGACTCTGTGCGACCCCACAGACGGCAGCCCACCAGGCTCCCCCATCCCTGGGATTCTCCAGGCAAGAACACTGGAGTGGGTTGCCATTTCCTTCTCCAGTGCATGAAAGAAAAAGTGAAAGTGAAGTCGCTCAGTCGTATCCGACTCTTAGCGACACCATGGACTGCAGCCCACCACGCTCCTCCGTCCATGGGATTTTCCAGGCAAGAGTACTGGAGTGGGGGTGCCATAGTTTTGACTATATGGACCTTGTTCAGCAAAGTGATGTCTCTGCTTTTTAATACACTGTCTAGGTTTGTCATAGCATTCCTTCCAATGAGAAGGCATCTTTGAATTTCATGGCTACAGTCACCATCCACAGTGATTTTGAAGCCCAAGAAAATTAAATCTGTCACTGGTTGCATTTTTTTCCCATCTATTTGCCATGAAGTGATGGGACTGGATGCCATGATCTTCCTTTTTGTTAAATATTGAGTTTTAAGCCAACTTTTTCACTTTCTTCTTTCACCCTCATCAAGAGGCTCTTTAGTTCCTCTTCAGTTTCTGCCATTAAGGTGGTATCATCTGGATATCTGAGGTTTTGATATTTCTCCAGGCAGTCTTGATTCCAGCTTGTGATTCATCCAGCCTGGCATTTCCCATGATGTACTCTGCATAGATGTTAAATAAGCAGGGTGACAACATACAGCCTTGACGTGCTCCTTTCCCAATTTTGAACTCACCCAATGTTCCATGTCCAGTTCTGACTGTTGCATCTTGACCTGCATACAGGTTTCTCAGGAGACAGGTCAGGTGGTCTGGTATTCCCATCTCTTTCAGAATTTTCCACAGTTTGTTGTGATCCACATAATCAAAGGCTTTGGCATAGTCAATGAAACAGAAGTCGATATTTTTCTGGAATTCCCTTGCTTTCTCTATGATCCAACAAGTGTTGGCAATTTTCTCTCTGGTTCCTCTGCCTTTTCTAAATCCAGCTTGTACATCTGGATGCTCTCAGTCCACATACTGCTGAAGCCTAGCTTGAAGGAGTGTGAGCATTGCCTTGCTGGCATGTGAAATGAGCACAGTTGTACAGTAGCTAGAACATTTTTGACATTGCCGGACCTTTTCCAGTTCTGTGGCCACTGCTGAGTTTTCCAAATTTGCTGGCATTTTGAGTGCAGCACTTTCACAGCATCGTCTTTTAGAATTTGAAGCAGCTCAGCTGGAATGCCGTCACCTCCACTCGCTTTGCTTGTAGTGATGCTTCCTGAGGCACTCTTGACTCACTCTCCAGGATGTCTGGCCCTAGGCGAGTGGCCACACCACCGTGATCATCCAGGTCAGCGAGGCCTTTCCGTGCGGCTCTTCTGTGCCTTCCTGCCACCTCTCCTTAATCTTCTGTGCTTCCTGTTAGGTCCTCACCGTTTCTGTTCTTTATCGTGCTCATCCTCACATGAGATGTTCCTTTGATATCTCCAATTTTCTTGAAGTGATCCCTAGTCTTTCCATTCTATTTTTTCCCTCTATTTCTTTCCATTGTTCATTTAAGAAGACCTTCTTATCTCTCCTTGCTATTCGCTGGAACTCTGCATTCAGTTGGGTATATCTTTCCCCTTCTCCTTTGCCTTTCACTTCTTTTCTTTTTTCAACCATTTTTTAAAGCTTCTTCAGACCACTTTGCCTTCTTGCATTTCTTTTTCTTTGGGATGGTTTTGGTCACCGCCGCCCGTACAATGTTACAAACCTCTGTCCATAGTTCTTCAGGCACTTTGTCTCCCAGATCTAATCTCTTGGATCTATTTGTCACCTCTGCTGTATAATCATAAGGAATTTGATTTAGGTCATATCTGAATGGCCTAGTGGTTTTCCCTACTTTCTTCAATTTAAGCCTGAATTTTGCAATAAGGAGCTGATGATCTGAGCCACAGAAAGCTCCAAGTCTTGTTTTTGCTGACTGTACAGAGTTTCTCCATCTTTGGCTGCAAAGAATATAATCAGTCTGATTCCGGTATTGACCACTTTGTGATGTCCACGTGTAGAGTTGTCTCTTGTGTTGTTGGAAAAGGATGTTCGCTGAGACTCGTGCATTCTCTTGACAAAACCCTGTTAGCCTTTGTCCTGCTTCATTTTGTACCCCAGGGCCTATTACTCCAGGTATCTCCTGACTTCCTACTTTTGCATTCCAAGCCCCCGTGATGATAAGGACACCTTTTTTGGTGTTAGCTCTAGAAAGTACTGAGGGTCTTCATATATCCAGTCAACTTCAGCTTCTTTGACATCAGTGGCTGGGGCATAGGCTTGCATTACTATGATGCTGAATGGTTTTCCTTGGAAATGAACCAAGATCATTCTGTTGATTTTGAGATGACACCTAAGCACCGCATTTTGAACTCTCTTGTTGACTGTGATGTCTACTCCATTTCTTCTGAGGGACTCTTGCCCGCAGTAGTAGATACAATGGTCGTCTGAGTTAAACTCACCCATTCCCGTCCATTTTAGTTCACTGATTCCTAAGATGCTGATGTCCAGTCTTGCCACCTCCTTTTCAGGCTGGGGCAGGTTAATGGCCCAGAAGCTCACAGAAGCTTGGACAGGGAAATATGGTTCTTTGGGGCCACTAGCTATGACAGCCTCCTATAGTCCTCCCTCTGGTCCCAGGGATCCGTGTCCCTCCCACGACTTCCAAACTCTCGTCCGATCGTGGCATCAAGGTGCACACGGGGATCAGGCTCTTCTGGGTGTGCAGTGACTGGCGTGTAGCTCCTCTTAATGCAGGAACTTGTAAGCAAAATCTGAGCATTACCTGTCCTCCACACACCCAGTATATAGCTGCGAGGCAGGAACAGGAAAACCAAAGGCAACAGGCCCTCCCCTTCAAAAGGAAAGTGACAAGAAGCCCACGTAGTCTCTGCTCCAAGGCAGTTATGAGATCCCCTTTCCTCTACTCGAGGGACAAAGAAAGCTCCTCGATCGTGTCCAGTTTTCCTTTCTGGGGGTGCTGTGTCTAATCATTGTTCTCCTTTGCTCCTGGCTGAACCCTCTGAGATACCGCTTCTTGTACATGAGAAATGACCCGCATAGGCAGCTGAATGTCTGTTCTCAACCTGCTTCCTTCCCCAAAACCTCTTTTCATTTTGAACTGTCTGTCTTCTTTATCTAAGCAGGTGGTGTTTTCAGCAATACAACTCCTTTTAAAACTTTGTGGATTTCCTATGAATCTAATTGAAATTTGCTCCATATTCCAACAGCTGCATTCATAGCCCTTTTCTGACACTGATTTCTATTTTGAACCATACGTGAAGCTGTTGTGAATGAAGCCCTTGGGGTTCTCCAGATCCCTTCTGTCTGGATGAATGGGTCTGTTCAGCACTACCTAACTCTTACAAAATTCTTAATGGTCCACCTGCAGACACTAACTTGATTTTGTCTTGGGCCTTCATTGCACTTTGTATGATTTCTACCAGCTACAAACACTGAGCATACGGGACAGTATCATTTTCTAGCCAAGCAAATCCTGAGCCTTCTGCCTGTAAATTCTACTCCCAAACTCAACAGCTCCTGCTCTGGTTTGTCTCTCTTTCTGTACCTTGTCGCATGCAGCGGAAAGAAGCCAACTGGCACTCTCAACATTCTGTTTAGAGATTTCTTTAGCCACATGCCTCAAGGCTGTTTACCTTCGCAGCTACCATAGGTGATAATTCGTCATTTATCCCTAAGTGGCAAGGGTCACCGTTCCTCCAGCCTCCAACGTTTTTCTTCACCGCCTGCCCAGCTTGCACCCCCTGCAAAGCCAGTGCCACGCTTCAGGTTCTTGCTAAGGTTCCGTTGTTCTCCCAGTGCCAACACCTGTGTCAATTACTGTCGTTGCCGTTGTTCAGTCACGAAGTCGTGTCTGACTCTGCGACCACAGCCCATGCCCAGCAGGCTGCCATGCCCTTCACTGTCTTCCAGAGTTTGCTCAAGTTCACACTTACTGAGTCAGTGATGCTATCTAACCATCTCACCCTCTGCCACCGCCGCCTTCTCCTTTTACCTTCAATCCCTCCCAGCATCAGGGTCTTTTCCAGTGAGTCAGCTCTTCGCATCAGGTGGCCAAAGTATTGGAGTTTCAGCTTCAGTATCAGTCCTTCCAGTGAATATTCAGTTGATTTCCTTTAGGATTGACTGGTCTCCTTGCAGTCCAAGGGACCCTCAAGAGTCTTCTTCAACGCCACAGTTCAAAGACATCAATTCTTTGGCACTCAGCCTTCTTTATGGTCCAACTCTCATATCCGCACATGACTACTGGAAAAACCATAGTGTTGACTAGACAAACCCTTGTCAGCAAAGTAATGTCTCTGCTTTCTAATTTATTACTACCTAACAAACCACCCCAATGCATGGTGGCATCAAACAGTGACAACTCATGCTTCTCACAATGCTGGGCTCCCCTGGGCTCCCTCACGGCATTCAGCTGGTGCCAGGCCAACCTGGAGCGCGTACGACAGCTGGTCTGCCTCTCCACGTGGGCTTTTTCATCCCGGGATTCTTTGCGTCATGGTGGGCCCAGGATCCAGAAGAGCAAAAAGCTGTAAGACTTAAGGGCTCGCCTTGGAAGTCACTCAGCATTACCTCCACTGCGTTTCCTTGGCCAGATCACAGGATCCGCCCAGGTTCAAACCAGGGGAAACAGACTCTCCTTCTTGATCAGTTCAGTTCAGTTCAGTCGCTCAGTCGTGTCCGACTCTTTGCGATCCCATCAACCACAGCACACCAGGCCTCCCTGTCCATCACCAACACCCGGAGTCCACACAAACCCATGTCCATCGAGACAGAGATGCCATCCAGCCATCTCACCCTCTGCTGTCCCCTTCTCCTCCTGCCCCCAATCTTTCCCAGCATCAGGGTCTTTTCAAAGGAGTCAGCTCTTCGCATCAGGTGGCCAAAGTATTGGAGTTTCAGCTTCAGCATCAGTCCTTCCAATGAACACCCAGGACTGGTCTCCTTTAGGATGGACTGGTTGGATTTCCTTGCAGTCCAAGGGACTCTCAAGAGTCTTTTCCAACACCACAGTTCAAAAGCATCAATTCTTTCATGCTCAGCTTTCTTTATAGTCCAACTCTCACATCCACACATGACCACAGGAAAAACCATAGCCTTGACTAGACGGACCTTTGTTGACAAAGTAATATCTCTGCTTTTTAATGTGCTGTCTAGGTTGGTCATAACTTTCCCTCCAAGGAGTAAGCGTCTTTTAATTTCATGGCTGCGATCACCATCTGCAGGGATTTTGGAGCCCAGAAAAATAAAGTCAGCCACTGTTTCCACTGTTTCCCCATCTATTTGCCATAAAGTGATGGGACCGGATGCCAGGATCTTAGTTTTCTGAATGTTGAGATTTAAGCCAACTCTTTCACTCTCCTCTTTCACTTTCATCAAGAGCCTCTTTAGTTCTTCTTCACTTTTCTGCCATAAGGGTGGTGTCATCTGCATATCTGAGGTTATTGATATTTCTCCTGGCAATCTTGATTCCAGCTTGTGCTTCTTTCAGCCCAGCGTTTCTCATGATGTACTCTGCGTAGAAGTTAAATAAGCAGGGTGACAATGTATAGCCTTGACGTACTCCTTTTCCTATTTGGAACCAGTCTGTTGTTCCATGTCCAGTTCTAACTGTTGCTTCCTGACCTGCATACAGGTTTCTCAAGAGGCAGGTCAGGTGATCTGGTATTCCCATCTCTTTCAGAATTTTCCACAGTTTATTGTGATCCACACAATATGACTTTGACTATGTCAAAGGCTTTGGCATAGTCAATAAAGCAGAAATAGATGTTTTTCTGGAATTCTCTTGCTTTTTTGATGATCCAAAAAATGTGTGTACAAGCTCAATGTACCCCCGTACATGATAGTTATACAGACCATGTACAGTGAGGGAAAGCTAGTAAGTAATTATGTAAATGTCACTAGGAATCAAGGTTCCCAGCATAAGAGGAGAAAGACATAAATGTAAGATCAGAGGAATTATATGAAAACACTCTAAACTTACATTTAAATTGGAAATATTGGTATCAACTTATTAGGTACTTTTCTCTTGGGGAAAAAAATGTGTTTTCCAGTTTTGACCACAGAAAGGTTTAGAAGCAATGCCTTGTCCAGTACTTATGACCCCTCTTTGGTCCCCAGACTACTATCACACACAAAAAACTATTCTCTAGAAAAGGAACCAGAGATCCTGGGAGAAATGGCCAACTTGAGATCCTGATAAAAAAAATACACCAGATGAATTAGGAACAACTCATCATATCAGAAAGCAAGACGAGTGGGATGCGGGGGGGCGGCGTGGGAGGTCCAAGAGGAAGGAGATATAGGTATACATACAGCTTAGTCACTTCATTGTACAGCAGAAACCTACCGCTTTATGTGTACATACATCTGTACATATGTGTCTGTACATACATATGTACATCTGTACATATGTGACCGCAATGAAGTGATGCCAAACTCAAGTAGTCCCACAATGACCCCAAATGAAAGAAAGTTCTTGACCACCTTCAGAAGTTGCCGAGGCACCATCTCGTACCATGAACTGTCCCAAGAGGAAAGAATCAGGTGTTGATCCTGCCTTTCTAGATGAACTATTTGTCAAGGAAGCTAAGTCATTGTCAAGGAAAATCTCTTTAATAGGAGGGTGCTGGGGTGCTGGAAGGGAGCCTGGAGTCAGCCAATATTGACCTTCCCTGGTGGCTCAGACGGTAAAGAGTCTGCCTGCGGTGTGGGGGGCCAGGGTTCGATCTCTGGGTCGGGAAGATCCCCTGGAGAAGGAAATGGCAACCCACTCCAGTATTCTTGCCTGGGACCTCCTGTGGTTGGAGGAGCCTAGCAGGCTACAGTCCATGGAGTCACAGAGAGTCGGTTTTTATGTTTCAGAAGATTTCACATCACTTAGCAGTGCACAATGAGGAATTTAAATATGGAACAGCTTGCTTTACAGTAACCCAGTGGGGGCTCAGGGTCAAAGGTGCAGATGAAACAAATCTGGCCTCTTGTTGGGAATTATCAGAGCCAGGAGATGGGGCTAAGCATTGCTGAGCTCAACTCTCTAGAGAAAGCGCTTCTGCGCACACACGTGTAAGCCTCCACTGAAGCGCTAATAAAATAAGAGAGCGCGCAAAAAATAAACAAATAAAGACGAGATTTGTTGTAAAACAACACCCTCCAGCTGTGGAGCAGAGCTGATTTGCCGGCGCTGCGGCTGGCGACGCCCGTGCAGGCATTCTGGAGCTTTCTAAGCCAGCTGCGGGCTCCCACACAGCGCTGTGCTCAGGGCTCTGCTGAGCCAGGCTCTGGGCCAGAGAAGCTGCTCGGAGGTGTGAACCGCGTGGCTCAGAAGGCCTGGCATCTGGGGCTTCGCCTGCTTCTAGAAGAGCCCGTCTCACTGCCCATGACGTGGACAGGCAGGAGCACCCCTGGGACTGCTCCATGCACTCTAGGGGACCGAGCGACCGCTGAATGTGTCTCCTCCCATGCGTGTTCCCACGTGTGTGCACGCACACTCGTGCACACTCACACGCACCGTGCCTCACGTGCACAGGCACACTGATTCACGCTCATGCTCCACCCAGGGCTCTGGTGTCAGGCCCCCACGGGACACTGCAGCGCACACACGGTTCACCAAGGGGAGGGGTGAAGGAGCCATCCCTGGGAGGGGCCGCAGCGCTGAGGCAGGGCAGCAGCTGTCGACGCCCCCAGGTGACAGCAGGAGCCGTGGGCACCCCCGAGCCTGAGGGAGGAGGAGAGGACCGGCCGGCAAGCGCTCCCGCCTCGGGGCAGGACGCCCGGCTCCAGCCACCAGTGCCGCCAGCCTCAACCTTCACACCCAGGGTCACGGCCCGAACAGGAGCAAGAGAGGGACAGGCCTCCCCCCCCCCCCGGGGCCTCCACAGCGCTGACCCCGCAGCAGCTGGAGGCAGGAGCCCCCAGGCGCTGGCCTTCGGGGGACAGGGAGGGCAGGGGTCATAGATGGGAGACCCCCAAGTCACCTGTGTGCATTCTTGATGAACACAGATGATGCTTCGGGGAGAATGAGAGCCCCTTATTTCTGCCCATGCGGGGCGGTGCTGTCCCCCATCCAGGGCAGTAACTGTACTGGCTGTGGGTTTCCAGAAAGAGGCCCGGCCTCACCAGCCCCCTCGGACCAGGGCTCTCTAATCAGCGAGCCAGGCGGCATTCCGGGAGGTACATTTTTGCTGGTTTTTCTGATCAGGGCCTCAGGATAAATGCCAGGTGCGTCCTCTGTCGCTCTGTTCTCATGAGGGACTTCCGGAGGCAGCTCCGCGCCCAGGAAGGCACCCACTCTTCTGTACTGCTCTTGGGGCACCGAGTAGGCGCCCGCCTGCTGGGGGTTGTGCTGAGAATTAAATGGATGGACCACTGTGGGGGGGGGGCGCTCTGCAGCCCCGCAGCATTCGGAGCCTAAACCGCTGCTCCCCTGGACCGACACCGTCCTGTCTCCATCTCCCGGCCCCCCTGCAGGCCCTGTTTCCTGGAAGGGTTCCCAGCTGCGCCCCACGGGGGCAGTCAACCCAGATGGGCTCACCCGGGAAAGACCCCTTGGCTGGGCCACAGTGGGGAGTCCAGGCTTAGGTGAAAAACCTGGGAGTGGGGCCTCGATTCCCCACTGACCCTCACCGGGCAGAACCTCCAGAATGAGGTGGGAGAGGGATCCTGAATACAACTGCCCCCCCAAGACCCAGGACCCACTGAAGGAAGAGGACCGAGGGGACCGAGATGGGTGGTCCTGATGCCATGGGCGGCAGGGGGGATAAACGCCAGGTGCCGGGGTGGGAAGCCTGCTCAAGGCCCAGGCTGGAGCACACTGATTTAGCTGCGGTATCATAAAGCAAAAACCTGGTTGCTATGTAATTAACTTGAAATGTAATGAGCAATAAAAATACAATTATGTTCCTGTAAGACATTAAACTCCCGTGCTTTCTTACTGCACTTGAAAAGCCCACAGGGGTTCTCCAGGCAGAGAAGACAAAGAGGGACCGGGTGGGGGCCTTCACAAACGCTGGGCCTCCGACATGGCTGTTGGGCTGGGGGGCCGCTACCCACTCCCACCCCCGGGATGGTGGAGCCTGTTTCGAGGACTTGGCAGGAGGGAGAGCTCTGCATGGGGGGAGCCGGGGAGCTTCACACCCGGGATTCCGAGTGCACCCAGGAAGGGGCAAACACACAGACACAGGGGCACATGGCCCGCAGCGTCCATGCACGTCAGTCCCCGCGTGGGGCACGAGCTGCTCACAGCAACGCCCAAGCGGGGACAAGCTGGTGTCCGTGGAGGACTGAGAGCATACACACCACGTGGTCGTCCTCATTTGGGACGGGACACGGCCCCGGAAGAGACACAGCCCCACCTGCGCACAGCCACGCGCCAGGTGCAGCAGGTCACGGAGCGCAACCCCGCTCACCTCAGAGTGGGCCAGGCAGACCCACAGAGGCGGATGCAGGTGGTGGCCGCCACGGACTGGGGGGTGACGGAGGGAGGGGTCTGAGTAGACAGGCGAGCGTCGGACCTGCCTGAGAATCTACTGAAAACCACTGATGCACACACACTGTACCTGGGCGAATGTCACGGGGTAGGAATTTCACCTAAATAAAGCCGTTTTTAAAGAAAGGCTGAAGGGTGGCATGGGGTGCACAGGAGTTAGGGTGCAGAAGAGGAGGTCTGCAGGCGGGAGAGGAGGTGCAGGGACGGCGCCTGCCGGGCCTCCTCTCGTCCTGTCTGGGAGCCTCCCGCTCACAGGCCTTCGGGCGCACAGAGCAGGGAGGCCGGAGCGGCAGGTGGTCAGGGAGCAATCGGGAGGCAGAGTCCTCCTTCGGGAGGGGGTCCTCGGGCCCCACCTTGATAGCAGTGATGCGCCCTGTAGGAGGCAGCACTTGCCCTCCGGGGCAGCCCCAGGGGCCGGCGGGGCTAATCTCTCTGCATCCTCACCTGCTCACATGCAAGCTGGACCCCTGGCCACGCAGCCTCCCACCTCTACCATCCACCCCTGTGACCCCCTTCCACCACGTGACCCACGTGTCTATGAGCCCCACAGAGCCCCGGGCCCACCGCCTCCCATGGTCCTGCCAGAAAGGTTATTAGGAAGTAGGGCCACGCAGGGCCTGCCCACGGGAGAGAAGCCACAGTCAGCACGGCATTGTGGGGACAGTCATGCCCTCCACTTCCTGGTGACGGTCCCTGGCAGCTGCAACCACCATCGGGACGGGCAGGAGGATGCACACGCATCGTTGCTCCCTCGCTGGGCAGGCAGGCCTGCCTTCTCTCCCCCGACACGGTCAGCAGAGGACCAGCATCCATGGCCCTGAGCTCCCTGCCAAGGAGTCTTCACGCCTCGACCCCAGACAGCCTGGGAGGTCCCGGGGCTGGGCCGAGAGCCTGGGACGGGTCAGTGAGCGGGGAGGACAGGAGCCCAAGCCCAATGTCCCACACAGGGCAGGGGGGTAGGGGCAGAGGGAGCTGGCATCGGGCAGAGGTGGCACCCGGGCCTCCGAGCAGCAACTAGGAGGCGGGAGGCCTGGGAGCAGTGGGGCGGGCGTCAGGCCGGGGAAGACAGGAGGGAGACCCGGGTGGCCTGCCTGCTGGGGGCTGTCCAAGTGCGATACCGCTAAAACCCACGGCTGGGAAACATCATCTCCCAAGGTCATTTTTACAAGAAAGTTGTGCTGCGTGGATTTATTGCTGTGCGCAGAGGAGTTTAATTACCATGTTTTAAGAGGTGTTATTATCTCTGCAGCAGGCTCTGCGAAAAACACTCCAGACCCAGCCGCTGCTCCGCTGGCACAGACCACCCCCCTCCCCCCGGGGACCAGGGACCACCTTCACCTGCAGGCCTTTCTACCCCTGCCTGCCCAGGCCTGCCCCAAGACCTCTCTGACCCAGCTCAGAGAAGGGCACTTAGCCCCACCTCTCTGCCCCACCTGATGCCTCTGCTCACACACCCCTGGTGGCGGGAGGCTCCCCCTTCCCCGGGGACCAATAGCTCCCCGCCTGCAGGGCCCCCTGCCCAGCATCACCTCTCTCCTGCTCTCCAGCTGGACGCAGTCAGGCCTCGCCTCCCGCCCCCGCCTCTGAGCAGCCCTCCTACCAGTGCAACGGTCTCCTCCTACATTCGGGGCACGCTACTGCCAAGGAAGCCGCCTGGGCCGGGCTCTGGCAGCCCTGACACCTACAGGGCCTGGGGTCAGGCCCAGCCAGCTCGGAAAGGCAGGCCTCTGGGTGCTGAGGGGCCAGGCCCTGAGCCGAGGAGGACACGGTTGTCCAGTTGGACACCGCATCTCCTGCTACAAGCGGGAGCGGTCACAACGCCCTCCACACAGCCAGCTTTCCGAGTGTTTTTTTTTTCCTTATTTTTTAATTTGCAATTAAAGATTATCCTTGACAAACGTCCCCTGTAAAAAGGTTTCACTAATTTAGAACCCATTCTTTCCCCTGTGCGTGCGTTTTAAAGTGTGGGGGAGTCTGATGAATTCTAAAGCATCTGCAGCCACTCTCCTTCAGCAGAGGGGGAGTGGGGGGCCTGTCTCCCAGTCCCCCGGGCGGGGGGGAAATCTGTCTCCCCGCACCCAGACTCCCCGCACCCAGGGTCTCCACACAGGCCTGGCTGTCACTTATTTCAGCACAGCCCGGGGGGCCCCAGCAAGCAAGCAGAAACCCCAGGCGTGGAGACCCCTGCTGAGGACCTGCAGGGCATGCAGAGCCCCCCACCAGGCCGGGTGGTCAGGGAGACGTCAGCCCCTAGGAGGAGAGCACCCCCGATGGCGAGACTCTGACCCACCCGCGCCCCACAGGGCCCAGCACGGCTCTCCCAGAGAGACCACAGCAGGCAGCGCTGGGCAGTTCAGTCCACACCCAGCAGAGCAGAGCCCCTGAGCCGGCAGAGCCCCCAGGAGGACGGGCCCTGGGGGCGGAGTGGAGGGGTGTAAGCCCCGCCCTCCCCGCCTTCCTCCTGGGAGCGGGGCCGGCCTCCCCGGGGTCTCCATGTGGAGACCCAGGCAGCATGCGTAGGGCGTGGCCAAGGCGGGAGCTGTTTCCTACTGCCCCCGCTCTGATGACCCCTGCCCCAGCTGACCGCCCCCCCAGATGGCCCAGCTTGGCACGCACGGGGAAGGAACACCCCCTCACCCCCCAACCCTCACCCAGCGACTGCTTGGCAGTATCACCACGTGGCCTCACCCAGGAGCAAGGCCCAGCTACTACCAAGAGAGGGAAAGGGAGGTCCCGGGCAGGAGGCGCGGAGAGGGCCCAGAGAGGCTCAGGGCTGGCAAGGACGCTGGAGGAGGCGGGGGGCCCTCCGTCTCTCCTCCCAGCAGAAGCTGGGTGTCCCCGAGGCCTCACACAGCGTGACCACAGCCAGGCACCCCAGGAGGCACCCCTGCCGGGGAGGTCAGGCCCGAGGTGGCCCCAGCTGAGGACCCGAGGACTCCAGAGCTCACCAGGCCCCTCTGCCCTGCACAGCCCGCGGCCCTGAGAAGCCAGGGGACCCGGGTCTTCAGAGCACGCCCAGGATGGGCTGCCCACGGCTCCCCGGGCCTCAGTCTCCCCACTGCTCGCTCGCTCTCTCTGGCCCGGCTGGGATCTGCCCACAGGGGCTCGCTGTGTGCCCGTGGAGCTGAGGTACTGGGCTCTGAGGACGGCAGGCAGAGAACGCCAGACCCCGGAGGAAGCTCCCGGCCGGGGATGCGGGCCCCGGACAGGCAGGGTGGACCCGGGGACGCGGGCGCTGCTCTGTGGGCGCTGAAGTCCTCTCTGGCCCGTCAGCCATCCACTTCCGCGCGCCAGCTTCTCACCTTCTGCCCCGCTGGAGCCAAGAAAGGCCTGGCCGCAGATAGCCGGCGACGCGGCGGCCGCGGCCCCCGGACTGGACAGAGATGCGAGGACAGAGGCGGGCGGGTGCCGGCAGGCAGGAGCCCGGCGCGGGCGAAGGGGCCAGGCGCCTGCAGCTCCACAGGCAGGCGGCCGCTGGGCCCGGGAGCCGTGCTCCCAGAGGGAGGGGGAGGCTGGGGACCAGAGCCCCTTCCCCACCGGAGGCCTCGCCATGCACCTTGGCTGTGACGCCCTGGGGTGGGAGAGGGGCGGGGCGACGCAGGGGTCTCGCTCCAGCAGGGCCTGGAGGGGCCCAGACTGAGCCATGGGGAGGGGAGCAGCTCAATCCTATAATAACTCAGGGGCCCCACTGCACTCCACCCTTGGTGTGGGGGTCCCGCACGGTCAGCACTGATGCTTCTGAACTGTGGTGTTGGAGAAGACTCTTGAGAAAGGGAATCGGTGTGCGTGGCCCCAGGGTTGCGCCTTCGAGGCTCACAGGAAAGCATTGGTGCTTTAGACAATGCAACGCTCGTTAGGAGACTGGTTTCTCTGTTGCCCCTTCCTTTGGGCCTGTTAGCGCTCACCTCCTGAGCGGGCGGCTTGCAGGGCTCACACACGCGTCTGCCCTGCCCTCTGAACCCTGCCGTCACCCTGGGCCCACTTGCAGGTGAGGCGGGGCACAGAGCAGGTCAGTCGTGTGTCCGCGGTCACA
>SJYH01007350.1:52150-65032 GCA_006408735.1 Sylvicapra grimmia | reverse complement strand
GTGCAGACCCCTGGTCAGCTGGTGTGGGGGCGGGGGGACGGGGCCTCATGGAGGGGTGGGTGCGGCCCCGGGAGCTGCGCTGACTTCCAGGGAATCAGAGCAGAAGCCTGGGGTTCCCAAGCCCGGATCCGAGTGGTTCAGAGTGCGGGCTGTGCGCGAACGGGGCTGGAGGAGCTGTCCACGTCTGGGTGCTGACCAGGGCTGGTCGGAGCTGTCCCACAAGGGGTGCTGATTGGCCCACGGAGATGTCTCCCTAAAACGTGTGGACTGGGGCTGCAGGAGCTGTTTCCCCGCCGAGTGCTGATCAGAGCAGGAGGAGCTGTTCCCCCAGAGGGTGCTGAGCAGTGCTGGACAGAGGCATCCGCCCCAGGGGCGCTGATCCCGTCTGGACAGAGTTTACCACACAGGGGATGTTGACTGGGGCCCACACGGAATTTCAGTACACAGTACAGACTGCGCAGGCTGGATACAGGTGTTGATGGACATCAGGTGAAGTCATAACCCTGAGGCTCTCTTCATTCAATTAGGAAAACTTTCTTGAGCACCAACTAGGTAACCAGCACTCTTTAGGGTACCAGCATGTTCTGGCTTTTGTGGAGCTGTGTGTGGAGAGAAATGGTTGACACTCAGCTCAAGGGGTGAGGATCAGCTGGTGGTGCAACGGGGGAAGGACAGGTCAGAGTTGTGAGTATGGTTATTAAAGACAGGTTGGAGGACCCGGTTAGGGAGACTTTACGGAGAAGACTGGGCTATAGAAAGAGGCTGGAGTTTCAACAAGGTTGCAATGAAATCGTTTTTTTTTTTTTTTTCCCTTGATGGAAATTATGTGTCCTGACATTCTTTGTCTAAATTTTTTCTGTGGGAAATTATTTCTGAGGCAAGGACTAGCCATTTGAGTGACTGATGCCTGCAAACCACAGGGCAAAGGAGCTCATGCAAGGTGGGAAAGGTGACATTGTCCTTTGGGTGGCAATCATNATCGTTTTTTTTTTTTTTTCCCTTGATGGAAATTATGTGTCCTGACATTCTTTGTCTAAATTTTTTCTGTGGGAAATTATTTCTGAGGCAAGGACTAGCCATTTGAGTGACTGATGCCTGCAAACCACAGGGCAAAGGAGCTCATGCAAGGTGGGAAAGGTGACATTGTCCTTTGGGTGGCAATCATTCCAGCCCAGAGAGAAGAGACAGATGGTGCCCTCATTTGTGGCCCAACCCCAATTTATAATTCATCTCAATTACAGTGTTTTTCTAAGAAAGGCATTTATACGTTTTTCCCTCCCCAATGGCTGAGAGCCACAGGAAAGCAGAGACACTATTTTCTCTCTCTTTGAACCTCTCAGCTTCAAGCACAGTGCCTGGCACACAGTACTACTACTACTACTACTACTAAGTCGCTTCAGTCGTGTCTGACTCTGTGCGACCCCGTGGATGGCAGCCCACAAAGCTCCCCCGTCCCTGGGATTCTTCAGGCAAGAACACTGGAGGGGTTGCCATTTCTCAGCAAATATGTGAATGAATGAATGAGGCTCGTGGACTCTACCACATCTGGGGCACTAAATCCTTGTCATCACACTGTCTTTTCAACTTTAGGAGAACTAAGAACATTCCCCATTTCTGAAGTTCAAGGCCTCTGGATGCATTAACTACTCTGCTTTCCCCAGGAAACTCCAGATCTCTTCTCAGAATTCTCAAAGAACTTTGACCTAAAGTTCCCAGATTCCCTTTTGATCTTGAGTCTTGTCTTCGAGCCGATGAACTTGGACATCCACATAAATGACCCATCTAACACCCTTGACTTCTGATCAAGTCTAATGGTGTAGGGTCTACTAATGGTAAACCTAGTACAAAACACAAAATTGACTGGACTTATGTGGAAAAGTTGGAACAGCAACGCAGCCTCAGCAATCCTAATCACAGATGAACCCTAAAAAGCCGGAGGATACTTTCTGACAATTTTCTCATAGATTAGAAAACAAATAAAGTCAAACCTTCTGCCTTTTGCTCTATTCACATAGCATAGGTATCACACACACAAAATAAAAACGCCAGTAGTAAAACTGAAAAATGAAAAGCTTAAGAGCTGCGCTTTGTTCGGAATACTCTCATAACCAGCCATTTCACCTCTTGAATCTGTAAGCCCCTAATTCTCTGACCATTGCCTATTTTTCTCACTTTCTTATGGTATTATCATGACACAATTCTTTGACCCCATAAAGCCTCGCTCCAGGGAATCCCCTGGCAGTCCAGGGGTAGGGCTCCATGCGCTTACTATCAAGGGCTAGGGTGCCACCCCTGATCAGGGAACAGAGATCTCACAACATGGCCAAAGCGGGGGAGAAACTTATTCCGGGCACTATTGCTGTGGAGCAAATCACCATCAAACTCAGAGGACTGAAACAACCACTCTATTCCGCTTAGTTTGGGGCCGTAAACTCAGGAAGGACTCCAGTGGGAAGCTCTTGCCTGGGGTTTCTCAAGCAGTTTGGTTACAGCTGGAGGTAAACTGAGCTGGATTCCAAAGATGGTTCACTCTCAAGATTACAGTTGATACTGCTGACTGGGGGCTCAGCTGAGGCTGTCAACCAGCACCCACACCTGGCCTCTCTTCATGGAAGTCTCAGGGTAGTCGGGCTTCTGATATAATGGCAAGCTTCTCCCAGAGTGACTGCCCTGGGAGGGCCAGAGGCAGCTCGCATGGCCTCTTCTGAATTAGCTCTGGAAGTCATATGGCTCCCCACTGGTCAAAGCAGTCACAGTCCCATCCAGATTCAAGACAGCAGTCACAGACCTGGCTTCTCAGTGGCAGGAGCGTCAAAGACCTGGAGTGGGGGAGGGGCACATTATAACACCATCACAGATCTCCAGCCCCTCGATGCCCCTACTGCTCTTGCTGCCAACCCAAGTTCCTTGCTTGAAATGAACCCCCTTTATGGAATTGTCAACTTCTCTTCAGGATCATTTCCATCAACAAACAGGCATAATCTGGTGTTAAAAATAAGTGATATATTCTCATCTCTGTACATATAAAGGATCCAATGCAATGGGGTTTTCAATACTGTTATGCCTTAAAGGAAAGGATAGTAAAAGCGTCCTTTTGGTTTAAGACAGCATTGTCACAAATAGTTATGCCTTTCAGCTAATAGATTTCTACCAATGAGGAAATTACAACAGTGAATCAGAGCGGAGTCAGACACGACTGAGCTACTGAACTGAAGTCTCTGAAATCTAAATGTCTAGTTTCAGCCAAGAAAGCAAGATGGGTAACCCGCAGCTCCACTGGCCATCTAAGAAAATTCAGCTAGGATTCTCACTCTTGCCATATCTGCTCAGACTGGCACAGTCTGATCCAGAAATACAGCCTCCAGATGTGCCGCCAGTGTCTCTGCTAGTATGTGAAGGATGCTGAATTTTAAATTTAGTTAAAAGTAAAATTCAAGTACAATTTTTACTAAATTCAAACTTTTGTTTTAGAACTTCCATTTGGAAGTTCTTTTCAAATTGTTTGATTATTCATTATAATTTTTTAATTTCTGCACATATTTCCAAATTTGCCTTTTATTATTTTAATTATACTGGACACAGGCATTTTATAAATCTGTTTGATAACTTCATTATCTGAAACATGCTGTCTGTGCTTACTGCTGGCTAGCTGACATGATTTCTCATTATCCTTCTGTTTATTTACCTTTTTTTAAACTTGGAGGTATTTCCTAGCCTTGGCATTGTATTTATGGAAAACTCTGAGGTCTAGAAATAGACTATGTGCAGAAAGAACTTGTGTTTGCTTCTACCAGGCACTTATAGAATTACCAACCTGACTTCAGGGGTATTTAATGACCACTGAGGTTTCTTAGACTACCTCGACCATAAGAATTTGAAGTGCAACCCATGTGAGGGCCAGCTTCTTGTTCTAAATTTTCAGCACCGCTTTTTTCCCTGTCTGTCTGTCTCTCTTTCTCAAACACACACACTTTACCCCAAATTTGAAACTGTCAATTTTCTTTAAAAAAATTATTTATTTGAATAATAATAAACCTTATTAGCTGAGGCTCACGGTATTTCTGATCTTCATTGCAGCATGTGGGCTGTCAGCTGTAGCATGTGGGGATCTAGTTCCCTGACCAGGGAGTGAACCAGGGCCCCTACTTTGAGAGCATGGAATCTTAGCCACTGGACCACCAGGGAAGTCCCTGAAACTCTCAATTTTCTTCTCAATCCTCGAAGGACAGGATTCACCCCTACTCAGGGGCTTTAACCCTTTGATGTCTAAGCTTGGTAGAGGGTTGGCCTTATACTGGGAGTCTCCTCCTGAGCAGGCTCTGTGCTTTATCTCTGCTCTCTATATCCCAAAGGTTACATGTTAATTTCCTATTGTTGTTGTTGTTTAGTCACTAAGTTATGTCCGACTCTTTGCCAACTCCAAGAACTGTAGCTCGCCAGGCTCCTCTATCCCTGGGATTTCCCAGGCAAGAATGCTGGAATGGGTTTCCATTTCCTTCTTCAGGGGATATTCCTGACCGAGGAATTAAACCCACATCTGTATTGGCAGGCAGATTCTTACTGCTGAGCCCTCAGAGCTGCCATAAAAAAATACCACAAACTTGGTGGCTTAAAACAACAGAAATGTATTCTCTCACAATTCTGGTGGTCTAGAAGCTCAAAACCAGGCAGACGGGCCCCTTAACAGCCACCAAGCCATGCAAAAGGCGCTCGGGAAGGGTTTTCTCCTTGCCTCATCCTGCTTCCGGTGGGTGCCGGGACTCCTTGGCTCGCGGAGGCATCCCTCTAGTGTCCGCCTGCACTGCCACGCGGCCTTCTCTCCTGTTTCTGTGTTTGCGTCCAAATCCCCCCAGTAACTGGGCTAAGAAGCGGAGGTGCTAGCCACTCAGTGCTTCTGACTCTTTGCGACCCCAGGAGCTGTAGCCCACCAGACTGCTCTGTCCATGGGATTTCTAGGCAGAAATACTGGAGTGGACAGCCATTTCCTCCTCCAAGGGATCTTCCCAACCCAGGGATGGAACCCAAGTCTCTGGCATCTCCTGCACTGAGCCATCTGGGAAGCCCTTCTTGTCGTTGAGTCACTAAGTCAAGTCTGCAGCACACCAGGCTTTCCTATCCTTCACTATCTCCCTGCATTTGCTAAAACTCATGTCCACTGAGTCACTGATGCCATCCAACCACCTCATCCCCCGTCGCCCACTTCTCCTCTTGCATCAGGGTCTTTCCCAGCATCAGGGTCTTTTCCAGTGAGTCAGCTCTTCACATCAGGTGGCCAAATACTGGAGCTTCAGCCTCAGCATTAGTCCTTCCAATGAATATTCAGGGTTGATTTCTTTTAGGATTGACTGGTTTGTTCTCCTTGCTGTCCAAGGGACTCTCAGAAGTCTCCCCCAACACCATGGTTCGAAAGCATCAATTCTTCAGCACTCAGCCTCCTTTATGGTCCAACTCTCACATCTATATATGACTATTGGGAAAACCATAGCTTTGACTAGACAGACCTTTGCTGGTAAAGTGATGTCTCTGCTTTTTAATCTGCTGCTTTTCTTCCAGGAGCAAGCGTCTTTTAACTTCACAGCTGCAGTCACTGTCAGCAGTGATTCTGGAGCCCAAGAAAACTAAACCTGACACTGTTTCCACTTTTCCCTCATCTATTTGCCATATAGTGATGGGATCAGGTACTGTGATATTCACTTTTTGAATGTTGAGTTTTAAGCCAGATTTTTCACTCCCCTCTTTCACCCTCATCAAGAGGCTTTTTATTTTAGTTCCTCTTCACTTTCTGCCATTAAAATGGTATCATCTACATATCTGAGGTTGTTGATATTTCTCCCAGCAATCTTGATTCCAGCTTGTGAGATCCTATCTTAACTAATTTCATCTGCAAAGACCCTATTTCTAAACAAAGTCACATTCTGAGATTCTGAATAGTTATAAATTGTGGGGTGGGGGAGGGGATGGACACCATTCAACAAGGCATAGGCTATAAATCCCCAATCCAAATTTTCTTGGCTCACCAAATGCCTCTGATCAAAAGTAATATGCAGTAATCCACTTGTCCCTCTGGGTTTCTTGTCTTATTTAGTCACTGTTTTCTTACTTCATCAGTGTTCTTAGAAAACAGTTCTTAAGAAAAGTAGTTTCTACTGGATTTTTAACATTTTCAGCAGGAAGTTCCCCTTAGGAATCTAGCTCACCACATTACATCTCCACTCATTTGATGAAGCTACAGTGTGATAAGAATAGCTCAAGAAAATTAATGGATATTATGTCTTTTTCATTAATAAGCATGTGCAAAAGTCCCAACAAAGTATCAGCTAGCGAAATGCAATAGTTTATTTCTGTAAATGCATTTTGATCACATGGGTTTAACCCAGAAATTCAAGGATGGCTCAACATCCTACTTTCATTTTTAATGGTAATCCAACACATTCATGGGTAAAGAAAGGAACATTGAATGATTATGTCAACAGATGTGATTTTTATAACATTCAGCAATTAATTGTGATTTTAAAAACGGCTTCTACTCATTACAGAATAACATCATTGGACTTGCCCACTTGCCAAAGGGGTGAAATCCAGAAAAATGAACAAAATATTAAAAGCAATGATTTTCAGATATTGGATAAAGGACAGTACAGGGCTGTGATCACCAACACAAAGGAAGCAGATTACATAAATCTACGACTGCCCTGGAGGCATTTCCAGGCTGCAGTGCAGGGAAGAGGCCCAGTGTAGAGGGGGGTCTTGATGAGCTGAGAGACAGAAGTCAGAGTTTGGGGAGGCTGAGGAAGTTGGAATTTTCAGATAAAAAATAATAAAGAAACGGGATCAATTCAGAGAAAGAATTCCAGAAAGCTAAAATAGGATCCCCATAAGTTTTAGTAAATGCTCAATCATGCTTATGTAGAATAAAATTCTATAAGGCTGTTTAAAGGAAACCTATTAGGAAACTATAAGGCAGAGATTCCGAAAGCGCGCGCGACGCTAGCCCCTGAGCAGAGACCACTGTAGACTGAGGCCACCAGCTTTACAACAGACCTAAGAGGAATCAAGCGGATCCACAAGACACTCAACTGACTTCCAGAACCAACTGCAACGCTGTCTAGAGGGAGACAGTGAAGTCCAAGCACCTCTGTCCTACATCCAATTAAAAAAAAAATTCCCAGACCTACAATAAAGCAGGAAAATCTGGAGAGAAAAATATCACTCAAAACAGACTTGGAAAGGACAGAAATGATGGAATTAACAGCCATGGACTTTAGAACAACTATTATAGACTCAAGAATTTATAGGAAACATAAACACAATAAGCAAATAAAGGGAAGACATAGAAAAGAATCAAATGGAACTCTGGGAAATGAAAATTCAGTATATAAAATGAAACTATCCAAATTGAAGCAGAAAGAAAAAAAACTTTTTTAATTAACCAAGCCTCATTGACCTCTGGGAAAATATCAGGCAGTCTTGGAACAGCATGATTAGAAACACAAAGTAGGTACACACACAAACGTATGGAAAGAAACAATGGCTGAAATTTTCCAAAGGTTTTGCAAACTATAAACCCACAGGCCCCAAACACTCAACAAATCTCAAGTAGGATAAACAAAATAAACTACTTGAAAACATATAATAATCTACTTGCTAAAAATTAATAATATCAAGAAAGTATTAAAAAACAGCCAGAAAAAAAAAAAAAAGATGCATGCATATCCGGAAATAAAGATAAGATTTTTTGCTGGTTTCTCATAAGAAACAATGTAAACCATAATAAATGGAATGACATCCTTAAATCGCTAAAAGGAAAACACCTGTCGACTTAGTATTCTACATGCAGTGAAAATATCCTCCAAAAAGTAACAGTGAAAAACAACTAGAGACAAACAGAACCTGAGGTAATTTCCCACTAGCATATCCACAATACACAGAATATCGAAATAAGTTCTGTAGAATGAATAAGCCTCAACAGAGGAGAGCCTGGGTCTGCGCAAAGGAGCACAGAGGACCGAGGGTGAGCCTTCTTTTGTGCTTGAATTTGAACTTGAATTGAATTACAGTATAACTGACTGTACACATTTTTAAAACTGGGAATGCAGAGTTTAAAATCTTTGTGTAAAACCTGCAACAGCACAAGGGATGGGAGGAAGCACTGGGATCGCACTGCTGTGAGAGTCTACTCTTGGAAGAAAAGGAGGGGACCCAACAGCTAGCAAGAGCCTAAAAGGCAGCACTTGGGCGCAGTCAAAAGCGAGAGGATGATCTCTGTTTCCAAGGCAAGCCATTCAACAGCGGAGTAATCCAAGTCTAGGCCCCGAAGGCAAAGGAGAAAGGGAAAGATGTACGCAACTGAATGCAGAGTTCCAAAGAACAGCAAGGAGACAGAAGAAAGCCTTTGCAAGTGAACAATGAAAACAAATAGAGGAAAACAACAGAATGGGAAAGGCTAGAGATCTCTTTAAGAAAACTGGAGAGGCCTTTCCTGGGAGCTCAGTGGTAAAGAATCCACCCACCAATGCAGGAATTTCCTGGTGGCTCGNCCCCAAACACTCAACAAATCTCAAGTAGGATAAACAAAATAAACTACTTGAAAACATATAATAATCTACTTGCTAAAAATTAATAATATCAAGAAAGTATTAAAAAACAGCCAGAAAAAAAAAAAAAAGATGCATGCATATCCGGAAATAAAGATAAGATTTTTTGCTGGTTTCTCATAAGAAACAATGTAAACCATAATAAATGGAATGACATCCTTAAATCGCTAAAAGGAAAACACCTGTCGACTTAGTATTCTACATGCAGTGAAAATATCCTCCAAAAAGTAACAGTGAAAAACAACTAGAGACAAACAGAACCTGAGGTAATTTCCCACTAGCATATCCACAATACACAGAATATCGAAATAAGTTCTGTAGAATGAATAAGCCTCAACAGAGGAGAGCCTGGGTCTGCGCAAAGGAGCACAGAGGACCGAGGGTGAGCCTTCTTTTGTGCTTGAATTTGAACTTGAATTGAATTACAGTATAACTGACTGTACACATTTTTAAAACTGGGAATGCAGAGTTTAAAATCTTTGTGTAAAACCTGCAACAGCACAAGGGACGGGAGGAAGCACTGGGATCGCACTGCTGTGAGAGTCTACTCTTGGAAGAAAAGGAGGGGACCCAACAGCTAGCAAGAGCCTAAAAGGCAGCACTTGGGCGCAGTCAAAAGCGAGAGGATGATCTCTGTTTCCAAGGCAAGCCATTCAACAGCGGAGTAATCCAAGTCTAGGCCCCGAAGGCAAAGGAGAAAGGGAAAGATGTACGCAACTGAATGCAGAGTTCCAAAGAACAGCAAGGAGACAGAAGAAAGCCTTTGCAAGTGAACAATGAAAACAAATAGAGGAAAACAACAGAATGGGAAAGGCTAGAGATCTCTTTAAGAAAACTGGAGAGGCCTTTCCTGGGAGCTCAGTGGTAAAGAATCCACCCACCAATGCAGGAATTTCCTGGTGGCTCGGATGGTAAAGTGTCTGCCTGCAATGTGGGAAACCTGAGTTCGATTCCTGGGTTGGGAAGATCCCCTGGAGAAGGAAATGGCAACCCACTCCAATATTCTTGCCTGGAGAATCCCCATGGACGGAGGAGCCTGGCGGGCCACAGACCATAGGGTAGCAAAGACTCAGACACAGCGACTCCCCTGTCACTTTCACCAATGCAGGAGGCGCGGGTTCCATCCCTGGCCTGGGAAGATCCCACATGCCGCAGAGCAGCTAAGCCCGTGTGCCTCAGCTGCTGAGCCTGTGCCCCTGAGCCCGGGAGCTGCTGCAGCAACGAAACTGCAACTGCTGAAGCAACTGAGCCACTGAAGACCACGCGCCCTGCCGTTCAGGCTCCGCAAGAGAAGCCACCCGCATGAGAATCCGCACTCTGCAGCTAGAGAGTGGCCCCTGCTCGCCACACCCAGAGAAAGGGCTGTGCAGCAACAAACGCAGTACAGCCGAAATTAGATAAATAGAATTGTTTAAAAAGAAACAGAAAGAAAATTGGAGATACCAAGGGATCATCTGACGCAAAGATGGGCACAATAAAGGAGAGAAACGGCAAGAACCTAACAGAAGCAGAAGAGATTAAGAACAGATGGCAAGAATACACAGAAGAACTGTGCAAATAAGGTCTTAACTACCCAGACAACCATGATGGTATGGTCATTCACCTACAGCCTGGAATGTGAAGTCAAATGGGCCTTAGGAGGCATTACTAGAAACAAAGTGAGTGGAGGCGATGGAATTCCAGCAATATCTCAAATCCTAAAAGACGATGCTGTGCAAGGGCTGCACTCACTATGCTAGAAAATTTGGAAAACTCAGCAGTGGTCTGCAAAGTCACTTCAGTCGTGTCCGACTCTGTGCGACCCCAGAGACGGCAGCCCACCAGGCTCCCCCGTCCCTGGGATTCTCCAGGCAAGAACACTGGAGTGGGTTGCCATTTCCTTCTCCAGCAGTGGTCACAAGACTGGAAAAGGTCAATTTTCATTCTAATCGCAAAGAAAGTGAAAGTGAAGTCGCTCAGTCATGTCCAACTCTTTGGGACCCCGTGGACTGTAGGCTACCAGGCTTCTCCGTCAATAGGATTCTCCAGGTAAGAATACTGGAGTGGGTTGCCATTCCCTTCTCCAGGGGATCTTCCCGACCCAGGGATCAAACCCAGGTCTCCCGCACGGAAGGCAGACGCTTCAACCTCTGAGCCACCAGGGAAGCCCAAAGAAAGGCAAAGTCAAAGAATGTTCAAACTACCATACAATTGCACTCATTCTACATGCTAGCAAGGTAATGCTCAAAATCTTTAAAGCTAGGTTTCACCAGTATGTGAACTGAGAACTTCCGGATGTACAAACTGGATTTACAAAAGATAGAGGAGATTGAGGAGGAGATTCCTTGGTGGCTCAGTGGTAAGGAATCCGCCAGCCAATGCAGGGACACAGGTTCCATCCCTGGTCTGAGAAGATTTCCCATGCTACAGGACAACTAAGCCCGCGCACCACTGCAGCACCGAGCACCGCAACCACTGAGGCTCACGTGCCCTCGAGCCTGTGCTGTGCACCCAGAGCGGCCACCACGACGAGAAGCCTCAGCACCGCAACCAGAGAGCAGCCTCGCCCACCCCCACTAGAGAAAGCCAGTGTGCACACAGCAACGGAGACCCAGCACAGACAGCAACACATCAATAAGCCACTTGTTAAAAAAGAAAAGGCACAGGAACCAGAGATCAAATTGCCAACATCCACTGGATCACAGAAAAGCAAAGGAATTCCAAAAAAGTCTACTTCTGCTTCACTAACTATGCTAAGGCCTGTGATTGTGTGGATCACAACACACTGGAAAATTGTTACAGACAGGAATACTGGACAACCTTACCTGTCTCCTAAGAAACCTGTATTCAGGGCAAGAAGGAATAGTTATAACCTTACATGGAACAACTCATTGGTTCAAAATTGGGAAAGGAATATGTCAAGGCTGTATGTTTCAACCTGCTTATTCAACTTCTATGCAGAGTACATCATGCGAAATGCCAGGCTGGATGAATCACAAGCCAGAATCAAGATTGCCAGGAGAAATATCAATAATCTCAGATATGCAAATGATCCCGGGAGGAGGGCACAGCAACCCACTCCAGTATTCATGCCTGGAGAATCCCACGGACAGAGGAGCCTGGCGGGCCACTGGGTCACAAAGAGTCGGACTCGACTGAAGTGACTGAGCACATACGTGCAGAGGACACCGCCCTTACGGCAGAAAGCAGAGAGGAGCTGCAGAGCCTCTGGACGAAGGCGAAAGCTGGCTTAAAGCTCGACATTCAAGAAACTAAGATCACGGCACCTGGTCCCATTACTTCATGGCAAATAGATGGGGAAACAATGGAAACAGTGACAGACTTTATTTTCCCGGGCTCCAAAATTACTTCAGATGGTGACTGCAGCCATGAAATTAAAAGACGCTTGCTCCTTGGAAGAAAAGCTATGACAAACCTAGACAGCGTATTAACAAACAGACATCACTTTACCAGCAAAGGTCTGTCTAGCCAAAGTTGCGGTTTTTCCAGGAGTCATGCACGGATGTGAGAGTCGGACCATAAGGAAGGCTGAGCGCGGAAGAACTGATGCTTTCAAGCTGTGCTGCTAGAGAAGAGTCTGGAGAGACCCTTGGACTGCAAGGAGAACAAACCGGTCTATCCCACAGGAAATCAATCCTGAATATTCACGGGAAGGACTGATGCTGAAACTGAAGCTCCAATACTTTGGCCACCTGATGGGAAGAGTCAACTCACTGTAAAAGATCCTGATGCTAGGAAAGATCGAGGGCAGGAGGAGAAGGCGGAAGCGAGGATGAGATAGTTGGATGGCATCACTGACTCAATGGACATGAGTCTGAGCAAACTCTGGGAGACAGTGAAGAAAAAAGGAAGTCTGATGGGCTATATATAGTTTATGGGGTTGCAAAGACTTGGACATGACTTAGTGACTGCGATTCTTATATGGGAGATTATTATTACTTGAGAGTAGACAATGATAATCTAAAAAGGCATACTATAAAATCTAGAGAATACACATTAAAAATCACAGAGGGACTTGCCTGGTGGTCCAGTGATTAAGACTCCACGCTTCCAATGCAGGGGGCATGGGTTCAGTCCTTAGTCAGGAAACTAAGATCCTGCATGCTGTGTGGCATGGCAGAAAATAATAATAAGTAACAGAGATATAGCCAGTTAGCTGAGTGAAGATAAAATGGAATTTTGAAACAGACTTGTTTAATAAGAAAGCAAAACTAAGATAAACAGGGCTTTCTTGGTGAACAGTCAAAAATAAATAAATAAAATTATGTTTTTTTTTTAAAGATTAAGG
>SJYH01007350.1:24193-37479 GCA_006408735.1 Sylvicapra grimmia | reverse complement strand
TGCAGGTGGTTCGACAAGTCCTTCACGCTCGTCTCTTTCAAGAACGGCCAGCTGGGACTCAACACAGAGCACGCGTGGGCAGACGCCCCTATCATAGGGCACCTCTGGGAGGTAGCAGGCCCCGGGAGGGGCCCTGCAGTGCAGGCTTGGGGCGGGGTGGCAGGGCGAGGACAGCCTCTCAGCCTGACCTTCCCCCGCAGTTTGTCCTGGGCACCGACTCCTTCCATCTGGGCTACACAGAGACGGGGCACTGTCTGGGCAAACCCAACCCTGTGCTGCCCCCTCCTCAGCGACTCCAGTGGGACATTCCTGAGCAGGTGTGCGGGCCGAGAGGGGGCAGGGGTGGCTGTGTGAGAGTGACAAGGGCCTGAGATGCCCTGCAGGCCTCGCCTTCGTCCCAGCCCCACTCTCAGGGGAAAGGTCCGAGTGTCTCTTACGGTCCAGACCGACTCCAGGGAGAACAGAGACCCCAGGACCGTCTGGGGGTGGGAGAAAAACGTGAGGTGTGAGCTCATGTCTGGGAAGCACCTGTCAGTGCCCCCTCCCCTGCAGAGCCCAGCCCCGCCTCTGCACAGACGCCCCCGGCCTGTCTGTGGCGTCTCCTCCTGAGGACATCGAGGCCTGACCAGCCTTGCCTTCCTCCGTTACTAACCCTCAGGCCTTCTGGACATGACCCTGGAGCCCTGCTGGAGAGCTCTGCCCCCAGCTGACCTCTCCGTGTCTTGGCAGTGCCAGGCGGTCATCGAGAGTTCCTACCAGGTGGCCAAGGCTCTGGCGGACGACGTGGAGCTGTACTGCTTCCAGTTCCTGCCCTTTGGCAAAGGCCTCATCAAGAAGTGCCGGACCAGCCCTGACGCCTTCGTGCAGATCGCCCTGCAGCTGGCGCACTTCCGGGTAGGAGCCTCGGGCCGCCGAGCAGGCGGGGTGGCGCCCGGGTCCACCCCCAGGTTCACCCTTCTGTGTTCCCCAGGACAAGGGCAAGTTCTGCCTGACCTATGAAGCCTCGATGACTAGAATGTTCCGAGAGGGCCGGACAGAGACCGTGCGCTCCTGCACCCGTGAGTCCACAGCCTTTGTTCAGGCCATGGTGCAGGGGCACCGCCCGGTAAGCCCCCATGGCCTCGTGCTGAGGCGACCGCTCGGCCTCTGCGGGTTCGGGGTCAGACCCACTCTTCACGGCCCTATTTCTGCCCCCAGAACGAAGACCTCCAGCGTCTGTTCCGGAAGGCTGCGGAGAAGCACCAGAATATGTACCGCCTGGCCATGACAGGGGCGGGGATTGACAGGCACATCTTCTGCCTTTACGTGGTCTCCAAGTACCTGGGAGTCGAATCCCCTTTCCTGGCTGAGGTCAGTGTGGAAGGGCATGTCTGTCCGCAGGCCCACTCTCGGTGGCTCTCCCTGCTCCACGCCCCACCCAAGCCTGCGGACTGGCCCCGAGCAGCAGCCTTCCCCCTGTCGAGTGGGCGGCGGCATGAGGGGGGATGGACGGACCACCGGGACATGTCGGGGCGGCCGCGCCCATGAGGGAAGTGCAGAGGCTCAGGGGGACGGGGGTGTCCGGGTGAAGGGGGCCTTCAGTGCCCAGACAGCCTCCGAGGCCGCGGCATGGGGTATGGAGGAACGGCTCGGGGTGCAGGCAGAGGCAGGGGCAGGTCAGGCAGGTCCTGTGATGAGGGTTCTGTGCAGATGCTGAGACGGTGAGAGCAGACAGCGGAGCAGGGCCGCAGGCAGGCAGGCCTGCGCCTGGACAGGCGCTCAGGCGCTACCTGTCCGCAGGCAGCAGCGCGCCTGACTGCAGGGCCTCCCGTCGCAGGTGCTCTCGGAACCCTGGCGCCTCTCCACCAGCCAGATCCCTCAGTTCCAGATCCGTATGTTTGACCCAAACAAGCACCCCAAACACCTGGGTGCTGGCGGTGGCTTTGGCCCTGTAAGTGCCCTTGAAGGCAGGCAGGTGGGCGGGACCAGGGGACTGGCGTGTCATTGGAGAGTACCGGGACTCAAGGGGGTCAGGCCAGAGGCAAGAGCCCAGGCCCGGACCTGCCTGGCGTGGGGACAGAACGGTACCTGTTGACCTGTTGGGAGGAGAGTGGATGGGAGCTCGCCCCTGCTAGAGTGGCCCTGCCTGGAGCTGATGCACCCTCTGAAGGGGGCTTACAGAGTCCAGCTCTCCCACTGAGAGTCACGCAGGCTAGTTGGTCAGGGAGCTGGAGAGAGGCGGTGCTCTTGAGCCGCCTGAGGGGCCGCAAGGCCGTGGGTCCCCCGGTGGGGTCTGCAACCCTGGGACGCAGAGCTCCTCTGTTTTCCCACGGTTTCCCCAGGGTGGGCCCCTTCCTGTGAATCTTGTGGGCAGAGCGAGGATAACATCAGCTTGGCTCTCAGATCTTCAAGGTCAGCTCACCTCTGCTTCTTTACCCTCCATGCTGCCTCAGGTGGCAGACGACGGCTACGGCGTTTCCTACATGATCGCAGGTGAGAACACCATCTTCTTCCATGTCTCCAGCAAGTTCTCCAGCTCAGAGACGGTGAGTCTGCCCTGCTGCTACTCCGCCTGAGGAGGGTCGGCCCAGGGCAGGTCGGGAAGGGCCCTTGCTCCTGGGGCCAGGGGGCGGGGGCTCACCTGGAGGTTGGTCTGAACTCTTGACTTCCACAGAATGCCCAGCGCTTTGGGAACCAGATCCGCCAAGCTCTGCTAGACATCGCCAATCTTTTCCAAGTTCCCAAGGCTGATGGCTAAGGGCTGGAGAGACGCCAGCTGCCCTTCTGTCCCCACAGAGCGGAGGAGGGGCCTGTGGCCAGCCTGCAGGCACAGGGGTGGCAGCGCATGGGTGCCTAGGCTCCAAGAACATCTCCGGAAACCAGTGCTCCCCCCGCTGACACTGCTCCCTGAGGGCTCAGGTGGCAGAGGTATGGCTGGAGGGAATCCTGATTTTTTTTCTTGCTAGATGCTAATAAAAATAAGGCTGTATGGTTCTGTTTTAGCCCTTAAGTATCTATGGGTTTTTTGGGGGGCTGGGGGACTAGGAGGCCCTTCCCTTGCTCTAGCTCAGGCCAGTGAGGTGGCCAGGGAAGGGCTAGGGCTGAAGACCGTGAGAGGCTTCTCACCTGCTTTAAATACAGGTCTCTGCTGTCCACACCCACATACGCACTTGGAATAAATTCTTGCTTCAGAACCTCCACCCATTCCCTGGTGCCACTGTTTGTCTGCTGGAGCTAGGGCCCGCCTGCCTCCTCTGCACCGACATGCCCTCTGCATCTCCCTGGGCGGGAGCACAGCTCCATGGAAGCCTCGGCATAGGGGGGAGCTGCAGTCCCAAGCCTGAGCCTGGGTGCCAGGTGGTCGTGGTCTGTGAGAGGGCACATAGGATAATCTGGAGCAACAGGCATTCCTTCCTTCAGGCCAGCTTTTTATTAAAATAATATTATGAGTGAACAAAAAAATTAATATGAAAGTAGAAGCAGGGGCTCAGCTGCCATTGCCGCAAGCCTAAACAGACCTAGGTCTCGTTGCTCTGCTGGGTGCTGAGAGCCAAATGCGCATTAGACACAGCCCTCGGCCTCCTCTTGTTAGCCAGTGTCTACTGAGCAGCCACCGTCTACTTGCTCTGTGTGGGAGATTCCATGGTGAACAAGGCACCGCGTGCCCACGAGGATGTCACCACTCGGTGAGGCAGGCGCGGATCCGGGGACAGAGCGGCTGGCAGGGACACCAGGAGGCTTTTGAGTAATACATTTAGCAAGAACTTACTGAGCACTCGGTGTGCTAAGCACTGGGACACAGCAGTGAGCAGAGCTGGCAAAAACAATCCCTCCCTGTGGGGCTTCAGAGTCTAGTGAGGGAGAAAGGCAATAACCAAGAAGAATGAGCAAACTACATAGTAAGTCGGATGGTAATCAGCGCTAAGGAGCAAACTAAGTGAGGGGAAGGAACAAGGAAGGGATGGGTGGCAATTTCAGACAGAGTGGCAGAGCCAGGCCTTCCCGAGTGGGGCCATTCGACTCAAACCAGCAGGAAAGGAGGGTGCAAACCATGTATATACCTGAGGGCAGAGTATTTCAGGCCCAGAGGGCGGCAAGAGTCAACGCTTCATGGCGGGAGGAGCCTGCTGGGGCAGAGGACCTGTCCCCGAGGCCTGTGGCTGGCGTTAGGTCAGGGGAGGGGCAGGCCAGGCTCTAGCTTCTTGTCATGATGTGGGAAGCCACTGGGGTTTGAGCAGAGGATGATATAATCAGTTGTAAATTTTAATGGGATCATTCTGGCTAACCAGAATCATATTAGAACAAAGTAGGGCACAATACTCTGGCCACCTGACAAGAAGAACTGACTCATGGGAAAAGCATCTTTCCTGATGCTGGGAAAGATTGAAGGGCATAGGAGAAGGGGACGACAGAGGATGAGATGGCTGGATGGCATCACCGACTCGATGGACATGAGTTTGAGCACGCTCTGGGAGTTGGTGATGGACAGGGAGGCCTGGCGTGCTGCAGTCCGTGGGGTTGCAGAGAGTCGGACACGACTGAGCGACTGAACTGAGCTGAGGGCACAGTGAGGATAGAAGCAAGATCTAGCAGCGAGCACTGCCCCAGGTGATGGTGGAGTTGGGAGAAACTATGGGGCTTAAACTAAGGGATGGAAAGTCAAGAAACTAGGGAGCTGGCAAGGGTAGTTCACATTTTATTTGGGTGATCGGGTGATTGAAATTTTTAAGTGTTTGAATCTGGCATGACTGTAAGAAACGTTTGTGAAAATGCCTCAAAATCTTGAAAATATAAATTGAAAGAAAGGAGAGTTCGGTTCCTGATAATAGCTTTGAAGCTTGTCAGAACCCTGAGAGCATGAGATGATTCCCAGGACGGAGGGTCCTAAGCTCTTTTTTTTTTTTTCCACTTCTTATTTTGTATTGGGCTGAAGTCCATGGGGTCACTAAGAGTCAGACATGGCTGAGCGACTTCACTCTCACTTTTCACTTTCCTGCACTGGAGAAGGCAATGGCAACCCACTCCAGTGTTCTTGCCTGGAGAATCCCAGGGACAGGGGAGCCTGGTGGGCTGCCATCTGTGGGGTCGCACAGAGTCAGACACGACTGAAGCGACTTGGCAGCAGCAGCAGCATAACCGATGAACAAACAATGCCATGATAGTTTCAGGTGAACAGCAAAGGGACTCAGCCGTGCATATACACATAACCTCTTTTGAGTCTTGTGAGAAGCCCATAAAAATACAGCTATGCTCACAAAATGGTATACTCCGTTTCAGAGCTTTCTTGGGCTTCCAAAAGTACTTTCACAGACCTTTGCCTCTCAGGTGCCTGCGTGATCTACCCTGGGAAACTGTCTGGATTTGGTTGGTCTCTGGGAGACATCAGCTTGCCCAGCCCTGGGAGAACAATGAGCTGACAAGCTGGCTTTTAATTAAGGTTAAATTCAGTCAAAGTTCTTTTATCTTATCTGTTCTTGGTTGAAATAAGAGAAGAAACCACAGTGCTAAATCAGGGTATAAACTTCCGATAATTACCCACCAAATGCAAATCTGTATTAATAACCCACAGATGTGCTGATCTGCATTATTAGTTAAGGCTAGCAGCCATAACAGACAAAGCCGGAAATCTCGATGCCTTAGCCCAATAGAAGTTTAATTTTTACTCAGTTGGCTGTAAGAAGACTCTGCTCCATGCCATGATTCAAAAATGGGCGGTTAGAGGTCCTGCTTTCCTCAGGTAGCTCCCTAGTTGCCTTGGAAATCAACATCCCTCGGGTCCATGGAGGAGAGAGAAAGGGCTCACTCATAGGAGGCTTTTATGGATTTGGCCTCGTAGTGATACAGAGCATTTCTACCCACATCCCACTGGCTGGGACTCAAGCTGCAAGGGAGGCTGGGAAATGTAGTCTAGCTGTGTGCCCAGGCTATAAAGGAAACATTTGGTGAACAGTTAGCCAGTTTCAGATGCACAAGTGCATGGGCAGATAGATGTCTCTGGACTCCCTGGGAGTCCATCCTTCTTGGCATGGTCTGTCTTTACAGGGTGTTTCAGACACCCACCTCCACCTTCCAGGCCCTCACATTTCAGATCAACTGGTTTCTAGTCTCTTACGCTCCCCCACAAGAACCCTGAACCCCAGCTTCACCCTTCATTTCTAAAGGAGGCAGGCACATCCGCACCTTTGCCTTTACTGAACCTCCTGTCTGGAATCCTGTCCCCTTTCTCAGCCTGGTAAACTCCTTCCCTGAAGCTGTCTTCATTACCCCTCAGAGTTATTCCTGATTCATATTTTTCTGGGATGCTATAACAGAAATCAGCTCTAGAAAGTCTGAGGAAATGGTGGAGTGATTGGAAGTGTGCAAGTGGCTGACAGGTAGGAAGGAACAGCCAGAGAACCAGGTTAAGAAGGGGCAGGAACCCGGCAGCCTGGAAAGGGGATGTGGCCCAGACAGAGGACTCAAGAAAGAGACGTGTCCTTA
The DNA here is from genome assembly GCA_006408735.1 of Sylvicapra grimmia. Taxonomy (NCBI): domain Eukaryota; kingdom Metazoa; phylum Chordata; class Mammalia; order Artiodactyla; family Bovidae; genus Sylvicapra; species Sylvicapra grimmia. Next base: position 31,020 of record SJYH01007350.1, on the reverse strand, counting down.
CTCTGTGCCCAGAACTGTCTGGCTCAGCTCTAGATGTGTTTCCTACTCTGCTAACGATCAGAATCCCTGAGAGTGGGTCGCAGGTCTGTCAGGGCTCTCAAACAGAGTTCAAGGTATTCAAAACTGAAGTCAACCACCTCCTGAACTGCCTTCTCTGCACTCTTCCCCATCTGAGCCAGTGGCGTCAGTCTGCAGCTCCTCATCCATCCCTTCTTTCTCCCACATTACCAAGCTTTGTCAAGCCAACCTTCTAAACGGCTCTGACTCGGCACTCCCCTCCACCATGACCACCCCCTCCCCTGTGCCTCCCTCCATCATCACGCACCCAAACAGCAACAGCTGCTCCATTTCCACTCTCCCTCCAGCAGCCAGAGAGACCCCTTCACCTTGCCACTCTTAAGCTTACCACCCTCCTAAGGTGCCCATCAAACTCTGTCTCCTTGGACTGACTTACAGGGGCCACAGTGGTCTCTGTAGCCTCCTCTTGGCCATAGCTGTGTGTACAGCCCCTCTGGAGCTGAGCAGCACCCCCACTTGCCCTTGCTTGGTGATCTGTGCTTTACTGCCTGGAGGCCAGGGTACCTGGCAGACCGTGGCTGGAACCGGCGCCCACACCTCCNGGCTGAGCGACTTCACTCTCACTTTTCACTTTCCTGCACTGGAGAAGGCAATGGCAACCCACTCCAGTGTTCTTGCCTGGAGAATCCCAGGGACAGGGGAGCCTGGTGGGCTGCCATCTGTGGGGTCGCACAGAGTCAGACACGACTGAAGCGACTTGGCAGCAGCAGCAGCATAACCGATGAACAAACAATGCCATGATAGTTTCAGGTGAACAGCAAAGGGACTCAGCCGTGCATATACACATAACCTCTTTTGAGTCTTGTGAGAAGCCCATAAAAATACAGCTATGCTCACAAAATGGTATACTCCGTTTCAGAGCTTTCTTGGGCTTCCAAAAGTACTTTCACAGACCTTTGCCTCTCAGGTGCCTGCGTGATCTACCCTGGGAAACTGTCTGGATTTGGTTGGTCTCTGGGAGACATCAGCTTGCCCAGCCCTGGGAGAACAATGAGCTGACAAGCTGGCTTTTAATTAAGGTTAAATTCAGTCAAAGTTCTTTTATCTTATCTGTTCTTGGTTGAAATAAGAGAAGAAACCACAGTGCTAAATCAGGGTATAAACTTCCGATAATTACCCACCAAATGCAAATCTGTATTAGTAACCCACAGATGTGCTGATCTGCATTATTAGTTAAGGCTAGCAGCCATAACAGACAAAGCCGGAAATCTCGATGCCTTAGCCCAATAGAAGTTTAATTTTTACTCAGTTGGCTGTAAGAAGACTCTGCTCCATGCCATGATTCAAAAATGGGCGGTTAGAGGTCCTGCTTTCCTCAGGTAGCTCCCTAGTTGCCTTGGAAATCAACATCCCTCGGGTCCATGGAGGAGAGAGAAAGGGCTCACTCATAGGAGGCTTTTATGGATTTGGCCTCGTAGTGATACAGAGCATTTCTACCCACATCCCACTGGCTGGGACTCAAGCTGCAAGGGAGGCTGGGAAATGTAGTCTAGCTGTGTGCCCAGGCTATAAAGGAAACATTTGGTGAACAGTTAGCCAGTTTCAGATGCACAAGTGCATGGGCAGATAGATGTCTCTGGACTCCCTGGGAGTCCATCCTTCTTGGCATGGTCTGTCTTTACAGGGTGTTTCAGACACCCACCTCCACCTTCCAGGCCCTCACATTTCAGATCAACTGGTTTCTAGTCTCTTACGCTCCCCCACAAGAACCCTGAACCCCAGCTTCACCCTTCATTTCTAAAGGAGGCAGGCACATCCGCACCTTTGCCTTTACTGAACCTCCTGTCTGGAATCCTGTCCCCTTTCTCAGCCTGGTAAACTCCTTCCCTGAAGCTGTCTTCATTACCCCTCAGAGTTATTCCTGATTCATATTTTTCTGGGATGCTATAACAGAAATCAGCTCTAGAAAGTCTGAGGAAATGGTGGAGTGATTGGAAGTGTGCAAGTGGCTGACAGGTAGGAAGGAACAGCCAGAGAACCAGGTTAAGAAGGGGCAGGAACCCGGCAGCCTGGAAAGGGGATGTGGCCCAGACAGAGGACTCAAGAAAGAGACGTGTCCTTACTCTGTGCCCAGAACTGTCTGGCTCAGCTCTAGATGTGTTTCCTACTCTGCTAACGATCAGAATCCCTGAGAGTGGGTCGCAGGTCTGTCAGGGCTCTCAAACAGAGTTCAAGGTATTCAAAACTGAAGTCAACCACCTCCTGAACTGCCTTCTCTGCACTCTTCCCCATCTGAGCCAGTGGCGTCAGTCTGCAGCTCCTCATCCATCCCTTCTTTCTCCCACATTACCAAGCTTTGTCAAGCCAACCTTCTAAACGGCTCTGACTCGGCACTCCCCTCCACCATGACCACCCCCTCCCCTGTGCCTCCCTCCATCATCACGCACCCAAACAGCAACAGCTGCTCCATTTCCACTCTCCCTCCAGCAGCCAGAGAGACCCCTTCACCTTGCCACTCTTAAGCTTACCACCCTCCTAAGGTGCCCATCAAACTCTGTCTCCTTGGACTGACTTACAGGGGCCACAGTGGTCTCTGTAGCCTCCTCTTGGCCATAGCTGTGTGTACAGCCCCTCTGGAGCTGAGCAGCACCCCCACTTGCCCTTGCTTGGTGATCTGTGCTTTACTGCCTGGAGGCCAGGGTACCTGGCAGACCGTGGCTGGAACCGGCGCCCACACCTCCCAGATGGGGCCTGAGCTGGGCCCCTGCCTCATCTCCTTGAGCCTCAGCACCCTCTTCTGTGAGGCAGTTGTAACAGTGTTGGCAGCGCATGGTATCTGTGAGAAAAAATACGTGCGCATTCACTGCTCACTCAGCAGTGGTTACTAGCACTTGCTGTGCCAAGGGCCCTCCTGTATACTGGAGGCACAGTGGTCACGCAGACCGCCCCGCGCCCTCAGATTTACGACCAGGCGCAAGGGGGAAACACTCCCATCAGAACGGGGGCGTCCCCCTCCCGTCCGAGCTTCGCCGTGCCTCGACCCCAGCCACCCCTCCGTGCGCGCACGCCGCGGCTCGGCGACCCCCACCCGCGCCACAGCCAGGCGGCCCCGCCGCAGNCCCGTGGTCTCCTCGCCCGTGTCTCCTCGCCCGTGTCCCCTCACCCCGTCCCCTCGCCCTGGGTCCCCTCGCCCGGGGTCTCCTCACCCCGTCCCCTCGCCCTGGGTCCCCTCGCCCGGGGTCTCCTCACCCCGTCCCCTCGCCCGGGATCTCCTCGCCCGGGGTCTCCTCACCCCTCACAGCCGGCCCCTCTCCGAGGTCTCCTCAGCTAGGCCCACACCTCCCGCACACCCTCACACTGCACACCCTGAATTCCATGCGTGAGCCGCTCACCCATTACCCCACACCTGGACTCACATCACACAGCTCGAATTCCCTCACATCTGCACACCAGGCGTGCTCCCAGACTCCCCAGGACCACCGCCCCGAGCATCACTCACACATTCTATTCCCATGCTGTTCACACTACCACCACACACACACACACACACACACACACACACACACAGAAAATCTCTGATCCAAGTATCTCTCTCATCCTCTCACATTTCTCACTCCAGCAAGGCTCCCAGATTCCATTAAAGCTCTTCTTACTGGACAAGACCCTCAGACCACACACAGGGTCCCAGGCCCTTGCAATTCTTATGCCTCTGAATTCCTCAGTCCCCAGGACCTACATTCCCTATGCCTTCACACCCTAAGGTGATCCCTCAGTCCCTTCCCAGCCCCACTTTCCCTCTGCCCACCTAACCCCCACAGTTGGCTATTACCCTCATTCCCCTGGGCTTTGGCACTGGCCCAGGTCTTCTCTCCATCCTCAACCTGCTGTCATCCTAGACAACCTCCCAGAAATGAATACATGGACCTTAATCCCATAGTCTTCTTCTTCCACCTCAGCTCTTTTCCTGGATCTGCTTCCATACCTTTCCCTCCTCTGAGATCCAAGCTTACTCTTCCCACAGGCTCCATCCTTCTAGCCACCTCATGCTCTAGCCCCCACTCTACCTGCCCCTCAACTCCATGTCCCTTGAAGCCTCTGCTTTGTATCCACCGCCATCTTACACACTGCTTACTTGTGCCTCCACCACCCACACGTTTCAACTCCCAGGCCAGTTACACTTCATCCTGAGGATACTATGCAGCCATGTGATCTCAGTCATACTACCACTGCTTCTCTGCTGCATGTCTGTGTGCCTCTAGTGAGGCACAGAGTTCTGCCAAACCTTCATCCTTCCCCTCAAACCAAGATAGTCTATTCTTGGGTGGGGGGACTTTTTTATTGCCATCCATTGGCAAGGTAGAAACTTCAACTTTGAACATGGACTACTTGGACACTTACCTACTACACTGCACCCTTATCTCTTTATGTTCCCTTACCTTCATAGGTTAAGGTGACCCTTTTCCTGTCTGAGATCAGTCCCTGCACCATCAATGACCCTTTCTCCTTAGTCTTCAGCCTAGTGGAGGCTACTCTCTAGTTTTGGTGTGTGGGCTTCTCATTGCATTGGCTTTGCTTGTTGTAGAACATAGGCTCTGGGGCTCTCAGGCTTCAGTAGTTGTGGCACTTGGGATCTAGAGCATGTGGGCTTCAGCAGTTGTGGTGTGAAGGCTCAGTAGGTGAGGCTCTCAGACTCTATAGAGTGCAGGCTCAGTAGCTGTGGCACATAGGCTTACTTGCCCCCTGGCACATGGAATCTTCCATGACCATGAATCGAACCCGTGTCCCCTACATTGGCAGGCAAGCTCTTAACCACTGGACTACTAGGGAAGTCAAGTTGTCTGTCTCTCTTGACTAGAATGAAAACGCCACAAGGGCAAGTTATTATCTGTTTTGTTTGGTGAAATATTCCTAAGCACCTAAAACAATGGCTGATATTCAATAAATATGAATATTTTTTGACTACATGAATTAATTTTCCTCCTTTCCTCCTCTCTTCTGTTGGCTTCACGTACACACTCCCCAGTTCCCTACATTTCTGACTGCTTATCAGCGCCTTTTATGGTCTTGTTTCCTTCTTAAGTGCTGATTTTTTGTTTGTTTTATTTGGCTGCACTGGGTCATAGTTGCAGCATGTGGGATCTAGTTTCCTGACCAGGGATGGAACCCGGGCCCTCTGCGTTGGGAGTGTGGCATCTTAGCCACTGGACCACCAGGAAAGTCCCAGTGCTGATGTTTTTAAGGGCTTCTTCCTTGTCCATTTTCTCTTTTCCCTTTATATATTCACTGTGAATGATTTCATCTCTTCCCATGATTTAACCACTGTCAGTTCTTTTATTTTCAGCTTAACCTAGGATTCTAATCCTATTTTTCAGGTGTTTGTTGAATAGCTCTGCTAGGATCCCTGATAAGCACCACACACTCAAGCTGCCCCAAATTGAACTCAGTAGCTTCTCCATCCCATCCCTTCACCTCCATTGCACCAGTTATCCTGATAGTCATTCTCAAAACTACTCACTGAATTGTCTGAGGCAACTGGGAGAAAATGTAGTGCTATGGAGCTCTATCTCCCAGACAAGACTAAGTTTCAATCTAACATTCAAACAGTAGAATGATGAGAGCATGATGAGTTCAGCTTTCTCAATGACGTGGCTATGATGGCCTTTTTATAGGAGAAGGCTTTGGTGAGAAACTGAGCAAGGACATTTGGCTGAGTGACATTGCAATTTGTAGAATCTTGCTCTACAAGTTTCTTTTTACCAAACTGACTTCCTTGATGACAAGATGGTGTACTTATTTTTTTAATCCTTACTTTTTGTGCTACTGCTTGACATATGGTGAAAGTGAAAGTGAAGTTGCTCAGTTGTGTCCGACTCTTTGCAACCCCATGGACTGTAGCCTACCAGGCTCCTCCCTCCATGGGATTCTCCAGGCAAGAGTACTGGAGTGGGTTGCCATTTTCCTTCTCCAGGGGATCTTCCCGACCCAGGGATCGAACTCGGGTCTCCCGCATTCCAGGCAGACGCTTTAACCTCTGAGCCACCAGCTTGACATATGGTAGGTACCCACATTTGCAAAATTATGTATTTAATATGACTGAAGCCTAGGATATATATGAGGATGTGGCTCAATACTGATAAGTGTGAACTTTTGTGACTTCAAAGGCATTATTTAAACAGAAAATTTAAATGATGTTGTTTGAATATTTGAAATGTTTGAATGTTTGTTGTTGTCCTTCAGTTGCTAAGCTGTGTCCGACTCCGCACCCTCATGGACTGTAGCACGCCACTTTCTTCTGTCCTCCACTGTCTCCTGGAATTTGCTCAAATTCATGTCCATTGAGTCAGTGATGCTAACTGTCTCATCATCTGTCGCCCCCTTCTCTTCTGGCTTCAATCTTTCCCATCACCAGGGTCTTTCTAATGAGTCGGCTCTTTGTATCAGGTGGCCAAAGTATTGGAGCTTCACCTTCAACAGTCCTTCCAATGAATAGTCAGGGTTGATTTCCTTTAGAATTGACTAGTTTGATTTCCTTACAGTCCAAGGGACTCTCAAGAGTCTTCTCCAGCACCACAGTTCAAAAGCATCCATTTTTCAGCACTCAGCCTTCTCTATGATCCAACTCTCGCATCTGTACATAACTACTGGAAAAACCATACTTTTGACTATATGGACTTTTGTCAGTAAAGTGAAAGTTTACTTTGATTTTAAAAATTAATATTTATTTTTTAAAGTTACTAATCTAAAATTCTAGTCTTCCTTGAGTATTTAAGCTTAGTTTATAAATTTTATTCTAAATGAGATTATTTATT
>SJYH01007349.1:39059-56064 GCA_006408735.1 Sylvicapra grimmia | reverse complement strand
ACTCCAAGTAAGATAGAGTATTAAAACATTAATTACTAATTATAATTTAAGGTTTGAATACACTTGCCTCTTATTTTTATATGCTGCTGAGAGGCTTTCTCTTTTGGGTTGTTAATGAGCATGTTTAATTTTTGCCACTTTGAGACACTGTATTGTAAGGGACATGTATGGTTATAGGAAGTTGTAAACTCTGCTAATCTGCTGAAAAATGCTGGTGTGTGGCAGATTGTTCAGTTATCAGCCTCTTAATTTTCTCTGTGGAATAGAAGTTACTGTGGTTAAAAGTTATAATCAATATATGTGAAGGAGATGCCAGAGAGGACCAACTCTGTATACAAGGTAGGCAGGATGTGCTTTTGTTAATGAAACAAGAGAGTAGTTTGGTTCTAAACTATAATAACTGGCTGCTGCAGAATGAGAAAGAGAAAAAAGGAAGGCCAAACCTAAATGGTTGTAAAACCTAATAGAAAATTTGTGAAAAGGAAATTTTATTTGATGTGGTCAGTGCTAGCTCAGGTTTGATAGGTTTCTTTATAAGATTTCAAAAAGGGCTTTTAGTGTCAAATATTGGTGGTGGTTTAGTTGCTAAGTCATGTTTGACTCTTGTGACCCCAAGGACTATAACCTGCCAGGCTCCTCTGTCCCTGGGATTTCCAGAATACTGGAGGCAGTTGCCATTTCTTTCTCCAGGATCAGGAGAAAGGATCCTGATCTTCCTGAATCAAGAATCAAACCCCAGTATCCTGCATTGAGGGCAGATTCTATACCATCTGAGCCACCAGAGAAGCCCCAGTGTCAAATATTATACTGATGCAAAATTGTGATTGTTTTTATCTCTGTTAAAATGGCAAAATTTTCTTGGTCCACTTAGCATGAAGTTTAAAATATTATTCTTTGCCTTCTGCATAATATTTTAGTTCACAGAATTTGTGTCTTAACAGAATAACCTTCTATGGTTTAATGTTGATTTTAATGTAGCTTTGATGATTTAAGAAAATAAAAGCTTATCACTTAGGAAAAAGCATGTTACCTTCTGAGTTTATTTTTGAATGCTTCATTGTCACTTTGAAACAAAAAGCAAAATGTCTCAGGCACTCAAGATCTAATTCTATCTTAGATGTTCAAATCTCATAGCAACTTCTGATTTTTGTTATTTCCAAAATCCAGTTATAAATGATATCTTTACACCTAAAACTGTCTTTGAGATTTCCCAGAGGGCCCCTAGAAACTCACAGAGAATTTGTTCTTTCACCTTGTATTTTACTATTATTTTACTAGAAATAATAAAATTTATTTCCTATATTGCTATTGATGAAAAGCAAAGAGTTGTCAAATCAGAAGAGATGCTTAGCCTTCCCTAGGTAAATTTGTATTGGTGATGTTATTAATACAAATATTTTAAATTATATGTCATAGAGGAAGTTCCTAGAGATCTTTCGGTGCCCTTGCTGTCTGTTGCTGCTGCTAAGTCACTTCAGTCTTGTCTGACTCTGTGTGACCCCATAGACGGCAGCCCACCAGGCTCTCCAGTCCCTGGGATTCTCCAGGCAAGAACACTGGAGTGGATTTGCTGTCTGTAGTATGTTTCTATTGTATGTTTCTATTTATCAGATTCCTGGTTCTTCATTGCCTTATATTAGATAACAACAAGGTAGTATTAGTCATATTTTCAGTATTTAAAAAAATTTTAACTTTGTTTCAATTTTATTTCTTTACTTTAAATCTAGCAACCTAGATAGCATATTGAAAAGCAGAGACATTACTTTGCCAACAAAGGTCCATCTAGTCAAGGCTATGGTTTTTCCAGTGGTCATGTATGGATGTGAGAGTTGGACTGTGAAGAAAGCTGAGCACCGAAGAATTGATGATTTTGAACTGTGGTGTTGGAGAAGACTCTTGAGAGTCCCTTGGACTGCAAGGAGATCCAATTAGTCCATTCTGAAGGAGATCAGCACTAGGTATTCTTTGGAAGGAATGATGCTAAAGCTGAAGCTCCAGTACTTTGGCCACCTCATGCGAAGAGTTGACTCATTGGAAAAGACTCTGATGTTGGGAGGGATTGGGGGCAGGAGGAGAAGGGGACGACAGAGGATGAGATGGCTGGATGACATCACGGACTCGATGGATGTGAGTTTGGGTGAACTCCGGGAGTTGGTGATGAACAGGGAGGCCTGGCGTGCTGCGATTCATGGGGTCGCAAAGAGTTGGACACGACTGAGCGAATGAACTGAACTGAACTGAACTGAACTTCTAGAACTGAAACCTAACTGCCTAGATCCCTATTAGGATACTAGATTGCCTTGTAGCTGGTCCTATTTCCCAAGATCTGAAGAGGCCCTGCAAGCTAAAGCCCAACAGCTTGCCATAAACTTCCAAGGGCTCACCACTGCAGCAGAATTCTCCCTGGACAAGCTGTGTTTGGATCACTAAGTAAGTCCAGTGAAAAGTTCAGGTCACACATGCTCTTTTACAAGATGTAACCAAGACAGTGGACAACATCACCAAGAACAGCAACATCCAGACTGGAGAATTTTAAGAAATAGAGTACTGCCGAACAACCTTCTTCAACCTCTTGGAGTCCATTGGACTAGTTGCCCTCAGAACTCAGCTTCTGGCTCTTTACCTTAATATAACCTTCAATGCTAATATTGACCTTTTTAACTTTAGGCATCCCTCTTTCAAGATGCCTGATCTCCAGTACTCTAAAATGACTGATCTTTGCTACCACTTCTCAACAGATGGTTCAACTGGTTTTACAGGAAAAGCATTAGCAAGAACCCCTGTATTTCTGGAAGAGGGACCTTGAGAGTTGATTCTTGTCTAACACTTGGAAATGAATTCATACTTCCTTTTGACCTTACCTCTGAGTTGTTCAGCAATGAATGATGCCTGTCTGGGAAAAAAGGTTCTAACAATGTTGAATTATTTTCTGAAACTTGTGTTGTCAGAAAGTTGCAATAGTTAAGAAATCCCTACACTACTGTTTATAAAATAAACAAGGTCCTACTGTGTAGCACAGGGAACTATATTTAATACCTTGTGATAGCCTATAATGGAAAAGAATTTGAAAAATTATTCAGTTATGCATATGTGTGTGTGTAGAACTGAATCACTTTGCTGTACACCAGAAAATAACACAGCACTGTAAATCAATGATATTTCAATAAAATAAAATAAAAATGAATACCAAAAGCCCAACTCCAAAATGAACTAACCAAACAAAAAAGAAACCTGCCCCCTCATCCTTCCTTTGTATACTCCAAGATCCATTTCCATCCTTTCTCCTGACTCCCATAAGACTTGTAGATTACTTTCTTATTTATCTGCTCTACAAAACCCAGATTCTCTTCCTTTTTATGAGATGCTCTTCATTAATGAATGTGGTCCTTGTTGCAATAGCCTGAACAAAATCATATCCTTAATTATCTGATACAATTTGTCACACTCTCATTTCTACAGCTGTAATTTCTTCACTTCTCTGAGCCTCAGTTTCCCCATCTATAAAGGACCATTATGTCCACCTCCAAATGATATGAAGGTTGAGGCAATACACAAGAAAGAACAAGCTAATCTAATAGCAAGTGGTCAGTAAGTAATAGTCCTTCTCCCTAGAGGAAAACAATCTGAATGCAATTGGTAGCCAGAGTGGGAACTGAGGTGACTCAAGATTGAAAGAGCAGATAAAACCAAGGAGGGTCTTGGAATGCAGGAACAGAAAAACCAGACCCTTATTGTCCTTCCTTCCCCTATGTTGTAACTATTAATGGATTTCAGGTCCTCCTGAGCAGTGTAAACTGTCTCCCTTCCTATTCCACAGGGAGAAGGTATTTGCCTTATTCTTCCCCCTACTGAGTATATGTGCCTCACAATCAGCAAATGACTGGCAAGACCCCTATCCCACTCTTTGTACCCTGGGTCTAAAAGTGGACTGAGGACCCCTGTTCAATGTCGCTTCTCCCTTGAGCTGGCCAGCTCTTCTAGCAGCGTCTCCCACTCTAATAAACTTTATTTCCCTCTCATTCTGTCTCATGTGTGGAAATTCTTTTCCTACCCATGCCAGGGCCACGACATTTTTGGTGGCCCATATGGAGACTTGGGGCCTCTTCCCCACCTCCTCACTTCTTCCTTCTCAAGGCAACCTTCTGCAAACAGGCAAGTGTTGTGGGAGAAACTGAGGAACTCTGGCCAGGGTTATCCTCTGGTATATTCCAAAGGCTTCGCTGCTCACTGCGCCCCAGTAGCTGCTGCTCAAACGGGTGAGGGTCTCTCCTTTGTCTTCTTTCCAACTGAGTATTAAGTCAGCCAGCATTATGTGGGCATGGGTCAGGCACTTAAAAGCCATTAGAAACCTGCCACGTGAAGACTCCCATGTGAGGATAAGGGGGACGTGGAACGGATCAGGCCACAAGGGCATCCGCCCCAGCAAGACAACTTCCATGCACCACGTCAGGCATATAATGGCTGAAGCAAAACAAAGATCATTGTCCCCTGGCCACCACCTCCTCAATAGGCTTGTAAGGCAGATTCCCCAGCCTTCTTCCCTGTCACTTTCACTTCTTTCCCTTTCAGTCTGGATTGATTTACAGGAGCCTAGATGTTGCCTCTGAACCATCCCAAGAATGCATTCCATGTTTCAGGGAATCTCCAAACAGTGAGTCACCCTGCTGCTCCTGGGAATCTCTGTCTTTCTCTGTCCAGGTCACATGCTGCCTTAGCTGCACGGTTCTCAGGGGTCACCTCTCACTGTCAGACATGACTGTTGGGAAGGGCAGCCATTTTTATGCCATTAGTGGCACGGAGAGATCACTGGGACAAAGGGACGCCTTTCTGTCAGCTGGTGACTCTCAGTACCCCCATTCTATGGCAGGTGGGCTAAGAGTGGGTTCTGGTATGTCCTGGGNTGACTGTTGGGAAGGGCAGCCATTTTTATGCCATTAGTGGCATGGAGAGATCACTGGGACAAAGGGACGCCTTTCTGTCAGCTGGTGACTCTCAGTACCCCCATTCTATGGCAGGTGGGCTAAGAGTGGGTTCTGGTATGTCCTGGGAGCCTCTCTCAGACTCACCCCTTGGCTACATTCTTAGAAATGGGAAAATTTTGACCTTGTAAAGGGCCTGGCCTCGACACAAACTAGAGGACCCCCCAAGAAATGGCCTCTGAATGGCACACTAGCTTTTGCCAAAAGCAGAGAAAGGACTCGGAGTTTCCTTACATTCAATGCTTCATGGCCCTCAGCCAGAATCCAGATTTCAGGGACTCATGCCTCATGTGTCTTTCTGTTGCTTCCTTACTTCCTGATTGCCTCTGACTCTGTCCATCAGCTTTCCTGCTGCTACTACTGCTGTTGCTAAGTCGCTTCAGTCATGTCTGACTCTGCGACCCCATAGACAGCAGCCCACCAGGTTCCCCCATCCCTGGGATTCTCCAAGCAAGAATACTGGAGTGGGTTGCCATTTCCTTCTCCAATGCATGAAAGTGAAACTGAAGTCGCTCAGTCGTGTCTGACTCTTCGAGACCCCATGGACTGCAGCCTACCAGGCTCCTCCATCCATGGGATTTTCCAGGCAAGAGTACTGGAGTGGGTTGCCATTGCCTTCTCCCAGTCAGATTTCCTAGATGACCCCTACTCGACCTTTCATATCCACAAGATCTCTAGAAAAGGATTCTGAGGTTCCCTTTGGTCCAGGTCTCCTTTATTCAAAAACCTGAAGGACTAAAAACTCTCCTCACATTCTAAAGGATGTTCTAACTACGCTTGTCTCATGGGTGTGGAGGGAGCCAAGCTTTCCCCACTCCTGAACATCCTAAAGAATTCCCTTCTAACTACTCCTGTTTCTCAGAGTAGAGAAGGACCAAGCTTCCCCGACTCCTGCAAACTCCCTTAACCCTTCAGATTCTTCTGATGGGACAAAGACCTCACTTCCCACCAGAGGGACAATTCAAGATGTTTATCAGCTGATATCACCTGATATCAGAGTCAATTTGAGCACTATTTGGTCTATATTTTAGCTATAAAACTGACTACAGAAAGGAGATATGACTTTTTGACACAGGATGGCCATGATATTCTTTAGACTTTGGAAAAATCTGGTTAAAATGAAAATTATATTTTCTTGGAAATTGCAAAGCCAATTCTTTTTGCATATGCAATTAAAGAAAACTAGATTCTTAAAAGGCCTGCCTAGAGAAAAGCTTGAAGTTAACCCCTTCAATTCCCTTGAAACACACAACTAACTTTGACTGAGACCTCAACCCTGGCCAAATTAGAACTGCAAGCCAAACAAAAAAAAGGGAGGGGAGGTGTGTGGGTGTGTGTGAAAGAGAAATTTTAAATCTCAAGTGGAAAACTATGAGATCTCTGTCTGTCTGGATTTATCTATGTCTCAGTGTGTGTCTTTTTTTTTTTTTTTTAAATAATATCGCTGAAGTTGTAAATGAGTTCTAATTTAATTGACCTAAAAAAAGTAAGCNCAAGCCAAACAAAAAAAAGGGAGGGGAGGTGTGTGGGTGTGTGTGAAAGAGAAATTTTAAATCTCAAGTGGAAAACTATGAGATCTCTGTCTGTCTGGATTTATCTATGTCTCAGTGTGTGTCTTTTTTTTTTTTTTTAAATAATATCGCTGAAGTTGTAAATGAGTTCTAATTTAATTGACCTAAAAAAAGTAAGCACTTAGAAATCAGACAATTCTAAATACAAGAGAAGTTAACTTAAATGAATTTCAGATTCATGTGAACTGGGAAATGTTCAGTATTAAGTATTTAGTATTAATGTTTGTTTGCTAATCTTATTATATAGACATGTCTAAGTATCATTAACATTAAGCATAATATTTTCATTATGTTTTGGTTTCTTATAAGTTAAATATTGTTATATCTGTTACAAGTTTTTTAGCAGGGAAAGTATCTCTAGAAAAAGAAAAATACTCCTAAAAAATGTAAATGAGATATGAGCTTTTAGATAAACTATTAAGAATAATTATACTTTAGAAATGTCTGTTTAAAATTGTCTCTCCAGATTTTGGTAACCTGAATTTCTAGTGTTGTGCTAAACTAAGTAATGGAAGTTACTGAATAGTTAGGTCATTTCCAAATAAGATAAGACTCTGAAACATTCATTACTGAACACTAACTTCCTGTTACAGAGAAACTAGAGATTTTGGACTATTAATGAATGTTTGGTGCTATCCTGAGATGCTTTCTAGAAATTTTTTAAAGAAATTATCACTGGTATATATGTTCACTTTCACTCTATAGAATGCTAGTGTAAAGGTCAGTTCTTGGTTGTTTAAGGAAAGTAGGATGTGTATTTTCAGTAAAGAAGGTATGAGGAATGAAATTACATTTTGTAAAGGGAAAAGAAAGTAGGTCTGACTTATAAGTGACTGTTTCAGGATGGGAGAACAAAGTAATGGGTACAGATAGTGATAAGAAGGTTTTATGGAAAGTGGACACCGAGGGAAGAGTTTTGTGCATAAATACACATTTTCTTGAGATGTTGAACTGCCTTTGATAATAGATTTTAGGTTTCTTTACCTCTGAAGTGATATGGTCTATGTTTACCTTTGAAATCGTCTTTAATACTTTGGCTAAGTGAATATATTGTTTTACAGTGATCTGTATGATTCTGACTGTTATAAACCCTTTCGATATTTATTGACAAAACTTCCTAAATAACTTAACTTCTAGTTAACTTTGGGATGCTTCAGAGGGCCCCTGAGACACCCCAAAGAGCTATTAAACTACCTGGGTTCATTGGACATGTTAAAGTACATGGGAAGTACTGTTGAAGGGGTGATAAATCTTAACAGTTTATATTGTATGTTTGATGTTACTAATATAGATATCCTAGAAATTATGTGAAATTCATAGAAATCTTATATGTCCTGGTAAAATGTTGTCAGTTATAATTCTAGTTGTCTTGTTAAAGTGTTACTAGTCACAGCAATGACCAGATTACTTTGTCAATTACAATATAATCAAGTTTAAAACATGCCTTCTATGATTTCACTCTGATGACTTTGCAGGAATATGGCTGCTTCAAGATTTATGGGAAAGAATTTTCTAAGATTCAGTTCAGTTCAGTTCAGTTCAATCGCTCAGTCGTGTCCGACTCTGTGACCCCGTGAATTGCAGCATGCCAGGCCTCCCTGTTCATCACCATCTCCTGGAGTTCACTCAGACTCACGTCCATCAAAATTTTGTTTGTCATTTATCTGGAAAACTGGTAACAGACTGGAATTTGGTCTACTCTCTATGTTAAGAGAACAAAGTTTTCTTAGAATGTAGCTTTTGATAATGGATTATGAATTTCTTTGCCTTTAAGTGATTTATATTTGTTTTTAAAATCTTTTGTTACTTTGATAAAGTAAATAAGCATGATTTAGGATTAAGGCACATGTAGACAAAGCTCATTCTGCTTCTACAAAAAATAAGGCCTCACTGTTAGACTTTTGCTATCCTGATGTCCTTAAAACATGGCAACAGCCTACTCCTAAATTGGGGAATTAAAAATAGGTGAACAATAGCTGTAACTCAAAGGGTCAGGGCTGTGGGGAATCCAAGGTGGCCGCTTAGCTTTTCCTTGCTCCCTGACAAACCTCATTTTTATCTGATGGGTTAAAGCCTTCCCTGGCTACAGGGTTAATGCCCTCACAATGACAAAAAATTATATTTCACTTAATATTAAGTTCTAGTTTTGCTGGTTTACTACGACTCATTTCTGAGATAGTTCCTTGTTGTTATGTTATATTGCTAAAAGGATTAATTAATTAAGCTATTTAAAATGACATTCTAAGTTTGTTTCTAAAGCTTATCTCAATAACTAATCTTTGGATAAAGGTCAGAGGCTCCATGATGTACACCGGGAGATTAACACTTGGCTATAATCATTTAACTAAGTCAGATGACCTGGGGTATACTGGGCTATACTTAATGGAAGTTCTTGACTTAAATTGTTGCTTACGACCTTACTCATACTTGCTGGCTATATTATTTTCTATGTCACTTGTTTCAGAAGTGTTTCTTATGTTATTAAATGCATGTCTGAGCCTGTGATAAAATGCTGATATGAAGTTCCATATGAGATCAATGATTGTAATAATGTAACTCTAGATATGGGAAGAAGCAACAAGAGGGAATATTTTCCTGGACCAAGAAACTAGTAAGACAGGTATGGTCCAGAGACTTTTGCTTCTCACAGGCCTGGTCCAATAACAGCACACTGAGTGGCGTCTCAATGGGATCTTCCCGAGACCTGGGAATGAGCCTTCCCAGCACCGTGGGACACAATGACCATGAAATGCCCCCCAAACATGGTCAAATATGCGGCTATTAATAAGGGACCCTGCTGACTGGAAGTTGGTGCTTGCCAGCTATCTCTACAAAGATTACATCATGACCATTCCAAGCTTTTGACCTTCAACACCCCTTGAAAGGAGTTCAGAGTAGAGATCAGAAGTAAGGCACTCTGTGCTCTGGGAAAAACCCAGAAGAACCGGCCTTCAGAGAGTCAGATGCTTTCAGGTAAAGGTTTTTCTGAACACAAATTCCTGCATCTTCTCTCACCCAGAGAAGCACTAATGTCACAAACCAATCTGGCCCTGGTCCTCCTGGCTAGCCCCTGAGCAGCTTTTCTACTTCTGTTAATCTTTGGGCCATGTATCTTTAAATTTCTTGTTAAATTCATTTCTTTTAGAATACAACAAATCTCCAAGTGATAGTTTGACAAGAATATTCCCGGCCAACACCCAGACAATGCTGAAACAAGCCACCTTATTATTCCATGGACTCTCATTTCCCTCCATAAATGCACCCTGACAGAGAGCAGGCAATGAGAACCCAGAGCCCCATGATGCCCCTGGAGCCTGAAGAAACCAGAGTGGTCATCGCCCCTTTTCCTTTGAGACTGAGTTCCCAAACACCTGCGAAGGGAAATAGGTAGATAGTTAGACAGGAGCAGAGTATCAACAGGGACCAAAGAATTGGTCCTAGAAATAAAGAGAGGGATGAACGTGGTGACCCAAGGACGAAAGAGCAGATGAAACCAAGGAGGGTCTTGGAGTGCAGGAACAGAAAAACCCGACCCTTATTGTCTTTCCCTCTCCTATGTTGTAACTATTAATGGATTTCAGGTCCTCCTGAGAAGTATAAGCTCTCTCCCCTCCTATCCCATAGGGAGAAGGTATTTGTCTTACTCTTCCCTCCACCAAGTATATGTGCCTCATCCAATCAGCAAATGACTGGCAAGACCCCTATCCCACTCCTTGTACCCTGGGTATAAAAGTGGACTGAGGACCCCTTTTCAACGTTGCTTCTCCCTTGAGCTGGCCTGCTGTTCTAATAGCATCTCCCATTCAAATAAACTTTTATTTCCCTCTCATTCTGTCTCATTTCTGGAAATCCTTTTCCAACCCACACACGGAGCATGACTTAGGTGATATAGAATGGACTTATTAATAGATGGTATAGATACAGTGCAACAGAGTAGGACTCTAGGGGCCCTTCTTCAGACAAGCCTTCCCTGATGCCTTGTGCTGTATCTCCTCTCTTAAGTACCTAGATTTGATGCACATTTCCTGAGTTGCTTTGCAGATGTGAAAATCTATCCACAGAATAGAAGACACTACTTGACAACTGAGAGCATACAGCCTCAGGCCTCCTGGAGCCTAAGGACTGATAATGTTAACCCCCATGACAGCACCCTGTTCCTTCCCCAAACCAGAGAACTGTATACCAGCAGATCACTCCTGCAACCCTCACCTCTCACCTGGCTTTTAAAACTGCTTTGCTAAACTCTTAAAGGAGTTTGGGCTTTTAGGGTGTGAGCCACCTGTCTCCTTGCATAGCCCTGCAACAAACCCTTCTCTGCTTCAGACTCTGATGTTTCAGTTTGTTTGACTTCAGTGTGCATGCATAGGAACTTGTGGTAAAAGTAGAATAAGTGTACTTGATATAGAATAGATGGAAATAATAGAAACATAGAATAGATGTAGTTCATATAGATGTAGATGTGGAAGAGATGGAGATGATACGGATATAGAATACATATAGTTGATAAAAATACGGATGTATGATATAGACACAGAATAGATGTAGATGACTTAGATATAGAATATATGTATATATCAAGCTACGAGAAGCAGCCTCCATGTTCTCTTCTTAGTTTCCTGACTCTGCTGTCTTTTTAAGTGTGGTGAATTCATGTTGATGTATGGCAAAACCAACACAATACTGTAAAGTAAAAAAAAATAAACATTTAAAAAATTCTTTTAAAATTAATGTCAGATGAAGGAAAGTAGGAGCATGAGAAGAATAGTAAAGACTTAAATGGCTTTATAAATAAAGAATCTGATAGCAAGGGGTTAAACAACCATTTGTAGGAAAACAGAAGGAAGCAAGGTAAGAATCTGCTGTGTCAGTGAAAGCTTAAGAGGAAGATAAGATAAGAAAAAAACAAAACCACAAAAGGGATTATGAGAATAATAGGCTTTTTTGTATACTTGCCCCAGCAGAGAAGGCAAGAACGGTGCAGGTGTAAGCCCACTGACAAATGCAGGCATATTAAATAAATGATTAGTACAAAATGATCCACACTCTGAGCTTCACTCACAGAGAAAAAGACAGAGAAGCAGCAGTGGACAAGGTCACACAGTGGTGGGGGGAGTGGCTGCCGGAATAGGGGAGGGCTGGGGCAGCTGGGATCCAGGTAATTTAGCAGGGCCCCTGATTTCCAGAGAGCCCAAGGAATTGGTAATGAATGGGACTGTCACAGCAGACTCATCAGCAGGAATAGCAAGGTGGGGTCTTAGGGGCTGCAGAGAGCAAAAGGGCAACTCTAACTTCTCAAAGAGCTTCTCTTGTGGGTCAGAGGTTAAAGTGTCTGCCTGCAATGCAGGAGACCAGGGTTCGATCCCTGGGTGGAAGATTCCCCTGGAGAAGGAAATGGCAACCCACTCCAGTATTCTTGCCTGGAGAATAAAGGCCTGGGAAGTGAGTGGCCAGCGCTAAGAAATAGCAGCACCAGTGTATCTGAGTGTACAGTCCATGAAGAATATATGTAAACATATTCTCTCTGTGAGATAATGCTACCTAAGCCAAGGCTGATATGTTTCAACAACTCCATAAAGAAATAAATACATAGGATAAAGTATACCAGTTATGAAGTTGGTATGCTTATATAATTGGACTAGAGTGATAACAAAGTAGAACAAGTCAGAACTCAGGGGGCTAGATCCCATTTCCTGTTGTTACTGAAAACAAATGCCTCTAATTTATGATTGACGATAGGCCAGGTACTAGTGCTAAAGATTCTACAATACATATAAAAAAACTCCTTTAACCCTCAGAACCGTGGGCTTCCCTGGTGGCTCTGCTGGTAAAGAATCCGCTGCAAAGTGGAAGACCTGGTTTTTATCCCTGGGTTGGGAAGATCCCCTGGAGAAGGAAACACTACCCACTCCAGTATTTGTGAAGAGTTGGACACAGCTGAGCAACTTTCACAACCCTCAGAACATCCTTATGGTGTAAGTTTATTTTCATTTTACAAGTATGAAAACTGGAACTCAAAGGGATGAAATACATTTTCTAAATTCATGTCTCTCGTACATGGCAGAGGAAAGACAACCCAGGTTTGTGTGCCCCCAAACATGCCTCAATCCATGATTCCCAGCTCACAGTGGAACCCAAAACAGGTCGCTTCACTTCCTATAGTATTGGGGATTATTTCATCTTTTTTTTTTTTTTTTTCATTTGTGCTATAGTAATGGGGATGGGATGTCACTAGAAGTCCTTCAACAGCATGCAGGTGGCATCTATGGTACAAAGAACAAAGGCTTAGAATTTGGGTTGCTGTTGTCACTCACTCAGTCGTTTCCAACTTTTTGCAACCCTATGGACTGCAGAACATGCCAGGCTTCCCTGTCCTTCACCATCTCCTGAAGCTTGCTCAAACTAGCACCAGGATGCTGGATAACCATTTTGTGCCTCAGTTTCCTCATATTATTAGAGAGGGAAAAATCACACCTAACTCAACTCATAGGGCTGTTGTAGAATTCAATGTGATATACCAGTAGGTGCCCAGTTGTTTTAAGATTCTATACTTTTAGTCCAAAATAAATTGACCTGATTGTAATTACATGAAAACCGAAAGATAAAATGGTAATTTATGAAAGAAAAAAAATTTTTTAATAAATGTATTAAATTTACTGAAAAATCATTAGTTTCTAAATACATTATATACAGTGTGAGATGCTGTAATAATAAATTGCTTTAAAGGTGGCATTCAGACTTTGATACTCCACACTTTAGAAAGAAAATTTATAAAGGTTTTATTCCCTTGTCACTCAGAGTTGAATTCTGAACCTAAGAGCAGATTCCAGAGCCTCTGAAGATAATGAGGAAATTATCTTTCAAAAGGAATCTGTTTTCAATGAGGTAAAACGTCACATTACTTGATCACTTTCAATAAAGGATGTGCTGTCATGCAATAGAAATATTTGGGGAAATTTATTCTGCTTTGTCCTAAGACAATGAATTTATATATTTTTAGCTGCAGCCAACATTTATCTTCATAATTTCTTTCTCATACCAATTTAAAATCCTTTATTAGCTACCATTTACTTCAAGAAAGCAGATGAGATCATAAATTGAATTTAAGTAGTTTCTTGATGTTCTTTATAATACTTGATTTGGTCAAAATCAGTCCTCCCTTTAATCAATAATTGCAAAATCCTCATAGGGAGACCAACAGAAACTGCCAGATGGCTGAATTGGAAAAAAACTCAAACTTCATTCCCCATCCAAAAATGTGAAAATGAAGGAAATAGTAACCAAGATTAACATCTTCCATTTCCTAATGATACAATGGTCTGAGAAAAGAATGATTTCAGTTGATGTTTACTGAGCACTGATATTGGTGCTTTGCTAAGATGTGGGATTGAAAGTGAGAGCGAGAGTGAAAGTCACTCAGTCGTGTCCAACTCTTCGCGACCCTATGGACTATACAGTCCGTGGAATTCTCCGGGCCAGAATACTGGAGTGGGTAGCCATTCCCTTCTCCAGGGGATCTTCCCAACCCAGGAATCGAACCAAAGTCTCCTGCATTGCAGGCAGATTCTTTCTCAGCTGAGTTACTAGGAATTAACAGATACAAACTGGTATATATAGAATGTATAAACAACAAGTCCCTGCTGTATAACACAGGGAACCATATTCAATATTCTGTGATTAACCATAATGGACTTTCACTTTTCGCTTTCACACAATGGAGAAGGAAATGGCAACCCACTCCAGTGTTCTTGCCTGGAGAATCCCAGGGACAGGGGAGCCTGTTGGGCTCCTGTCTATGGGGTCGCACAGAGTCGGACACGACTGAAGCGACTTAGCAGCAGCAGCAGCAGCAACCATAATGGAAAAGAATATGAAAAAGAATATATGTATGTAAACTGAGTCATTTTGCTGTTTAGCAGTAATTAATACAACATTGTAATTCAACTATACTTAAATAAATTTTTAAAAAAGAAGAAAAAGAGTTCATATTGCTCAAATGTATCATCACATTTATTGAAAAAGCTGGCTTAAAACTAAATATTAAAATTTTTTTAAATTTAAATTTATTTTTTTTAATTGGAGGCCAATTACTTTACAATATTGCTTTGGTTTTGCCATACATCAACATGAATCTGCCACGGGTGTACACGTGTTCCCCATCCTGATCATGGCATCCGGCCCCATTACTTCATGGCAAATAGAAGGGGAAAATGTGGAAGCAGTGACAGATTTCCTCTTCCTGGAAAGTCACTAAAATCACTGTGAATATGACTGCAGCCATGAAATCAGAAGATGACTATTCGTGGCAGGAAAGGTATGATAAACTTAGACAGTGTGTTGAAAAGTAGAAACATCACTCTGCCAACAAAGGTCTGTATAGTCAAGGCTATGGTCTTCTCAGTGGTCATGTATTGTTGTCAGAGCTGGACCATAAGAAGACAGAGCACCAAAGAATTGATGCCTTCAAACTGCGGTGCTGGGGAATACTCCTGAGAGTCCCTCGGACAGCAGTGAGATCAAACCAGTCAATCTTAAGGGAAATCAAGCCTGAATACTCACTGGAAGAACTGATGTTGAAGCTGAAACTCTAGGATTTTGGTCACCTGATGCAAACAGCCAACTCATTGGAAAAATCCCTGATGCTGGGAAAGATTGAGGTCAGGAGAAGAGGGCATCAGAGAATGAGATGGCTGGATGGCATCACTGACGCAATGGACATGAACTTGGGCAAACTCTAGGAGATGGTGAGGAACTGGGAGGTCTGGCATGCTGCAGTCCATGGGATTACAAAGAGTCAGACACAACTGGGCAACTGAACAACAACCACATCATTTCATTTAATGCTCAAAACTACTCTGAGGAGAGTGGTGACTGTTTTCCTCATTTTATACCTGATGAGATTGAGGCACAGAGATGTAGATAGCTTCCCAGGAGTTTTAAACCCAGGTAATCATCCTTCTCTGGAACCCAAGCTTTTAACCAGTGTGCCATGGCCGGGTCACCTCTGGAGTGGTCAGAGTTAGCCACCCTCCTGGTTCAGCCATGCATGTTCATTCTAAAAGCTTTCTCCAAGATTTTAATTATCCTTTTATAATATGGTATTTTATTAGCAGTAAAAATGCTCATTCTATATACCCTGTTACTGTTCACAATGCATTTGATATACACCTATTCCTTAGAAACTTATGACATAGGCAGATGCAAAAACTATGAATTTCAGATGAGAAAATAGGCTCAGAAGGACGAAATGACTTGCCAATGTCACCCAGTTTTACTGGTGACGTAGAAAATGTTAAAACTAAGACTTCTGACTCTCACTCCAGGGTTCCTTATGCTATAGCAGTCTTTCCTGAGATAAAAGCTCAAACCCTTGAATCTGCTGGTGATTCTGTAACCAGGAACCTGCATCTCACAGCACTTCTGGGACAGTAAGCTTGATTATCAGTAAGCACTTATTTTCTATCAGGGATTACATAAAACATTTTATTTTATTTTTCTTGTTAAGCCACCTTCTCAGTGCTAGGATGTAAGTCTAATTAACACTTGTATTATAAAAGTGAGGAAAATGATTAAACAACCTCAGATTAAACAACTCATCCTAGGCTACATGGCAACTAAGTGATCTGAGAACCACATGACCCAAGCTGGACCTGATACTTGAACACAAATCCATTTGATTGCAAAACCAATGTTCTTCAATGCTTAAGACATGGAGGTGTCCTTCCAGAACCTACAAAACCATGATTTGTTTCCAACATAGCTCTGAAATGCTATACTAGTTATCTATTGATGTGTGACAACATCATGAAACACATTTATTATTTCTCAGTTCCTGTGGGTCAAAAATCCAGATACTTATTGTCTGGATCCTTTGCAAGCCTGCAATTAAGCAATCTCTTGGGGTTGTGGTCTCATCTCAAAGTTTGACTGGGGAAAGAGCCCCTTCCATGTTCACATGGTGGTTGACAGGATTCAGGCCCTTCAGGCTAGAGGATTGAGGTCCTCTGTTTCTTGCCAGCTGTGGACCCAAGTCTGCTCCCAGTTCCTAGATGGTTTTTGTCCAGAAGCCATTCATAGTTCCTTGACACATGGGCCTCCACCACATGGCCTCTTGCTACATCAAACACAGCAAGGGTCTCCCAGAATGACAGTGTATGATCTTATGCAAAATAATCTTGAAAATATCTTATTGTCTTTGCAATATTCTGTTCGTAAGAAGCAAGTCACTGGTCCTGCCCACACTCAAAAAGGGAATTATACAAACTGTGATTACCAGAGCTAGAGGCAAGGACAATTGAAACCATCCCAGAGTCTGGCTAGTCAAACCTACAAGTCTGAGAACACTTCTGATTTGATGGGGCCCCCTTCTCTTCTCAATGCATCTTCAAAGAGAAAACAAGAAAGATAATTTCTGCTTTTTTGATAAAAATTCAGAAACATCCGTAACCCAAACCACAA
>SJYH01007349.1:9764-26334 GCA_006408735.1 Sylvicapra grimmia | reverse complement strand
ATCCAACCAGTCCATTCTGAAGGAGATCAGCCCTGGGATTTCTTTGGAAGGAATGATGCTAAAGCTGAAACTCCAGTACTTTGGCCACCTCATGAGAAGAGTTGACTCATTGGAAAAGACTCTGATGCTGGGAGGGATTGGGGGCAGGAGGAGAAGGGGACGACAGAGGATGAGATGGCTGGATGGCATCACTGACTCGATGGACGTGAGTCTGAGTGAACTCTGGGAGTTGGTAATGAACAGGGAGGCCTGGCGTGCTGCGATTCATGGGGTTGCAAAGAGTCGGACATGACTGAGCAACTGAACTGAACTGAGGTTCTTCATTCCACGCTTCTCAAGGTCCCAAGACAGACCCAATCATGGGTCCAGCTCTATATTTTCTTCCGCTAAGGGGGCCGCTGGCAGAGCTGTATATTGGGATCTGAGTACCATAAGCTGCACCGTGTTGATGCGGCTCTTGATGAAGGTCATTAACTTGTTCAATAAACACGGCCTGAAGGTGAGTACTTTTGTTGTCTTCGCAGTTTTAGCTTGAGTGGGTTAGTTTTGTCCAATTCGGCCTTCCACTGGGGGAGAAACTCTTCTTGTAAGGCGAACAGGTCCGCAGGCCGTGTGTGGGTGTAGTGGACCCAAGCAGAGATGCCGTCAACTTTGAGAGCAGTTGGTGTCGTCAAAACGACAAGGAAGGGTCCCTTCCACCTAGGCTCTAGGGTCACTTGGCAATGATGGTGCACGTACAGCCAGTTTCCTGGCCGGTAGCAGTGAGGTTCAAGTGGAGGGCCTGATTCATATAGCACTTTGAGCCTCTTCCATGTGTCCCCGTGGGAGTATTGTAAGGGCCGGAGACAAAAAAAGCAACTTCTGATCATCTATTTCTTTTAACACTTCTGCCTTTAGGTTAGGGATTATTGGGGGAGGTATCCCATACATGATTTCAAAAGGGCTGAGTCCCAGTTGGTAGGGTGAGTTCCGCACCCGGTACAGGGCAGAGGGGAGGAGAGCCACCCAGTTCCCACCAGTCTCAGCAAGTAGTTTTGTTAATGTCTCTTTAAGCGTCCTATTCATCCTTTCTACTTGTCCTGAGCTCTGGGGCCTATAGGCGCAGTGCAGCTTCCATCTTGCCCCCAAAGCCCAGGCTACCCCCGGCTTACCTGAGACATGAAGGCTGACCCATTATCTGACCCCACCTGTACCAGAAACCCGAACCGTGGCAAGATGTCTTCAATCAGCTTTTTGACCGCCACCTGTGCTGTTTCTCTCTTGAAGGGGAAAGGTTCTACCCACCCTGAGAAGGTATCTATGAACACCAACAGGTATTTGTATCCATATTTACCCGGTTTCACCTCAGTGAAGTCCACCTCCCAGTAAGCTCCTGGTCTTGTCCCCCATTCTCTAATTCCTTGGTTGGCCGGATGAGGGACAGCGTTCGTGAGCTAGCATGCTTTGCAGTTTGATTTGATGTCTTCTATTGTCATCCTGACATTTTTCATGGTAATTTTGGCATGTCTAATCAGGTCTTGCATCTTGTGGGTTCCCAGGTGAGTGGCACGATGCATTTTTAGTAATACTTGTTTTACTAGTTCTTCTGGAAAGATTAGAGAGCTGTCTGCTGCTCTCCACCACCTGGCCAGTTGTTGGGCCATGGGCAAGCTTTTTATCCACTCTAAGTCTCTTGGTGAGTAATTGGGCAAGTCTGGCAGAACAGGGCTCCTGGGGTCAGGCAGCTGAAGAGTGGCCTCTATCACGGTATTCTGGGCCGAATCTCTGGCTGCTCTGTCTGCTAAGTTGTTTCCCCTTGAGATTGGGGTGTCAGGCTTTTGGTGCCCTGGGCAGTGTATTATGGCTAGTTTTTTAGGTAGCCATAATGCCGAGAGGAGAGCTTTTATTTCTTCTTTGTTTTTAATCGTCTTACCCTCGGCTGTGAGGAGTCCCCTCTCTCTGTAGATGGCCCCATGTATATGGGCAGTAGCAAAGGTGTTGCCTGGAGAATCCCATGGAGGGAGGAGCCTGGTAGGCTACAGTCCATGGGGTCGCAAAGAGTCGGACACAACTGAGCGACTACACTTTCACTTTCAAAAGTGTATCGGTAATGATGTTAAGTTTTTTGTCCTTTCCCAACTGAAGGGATTTTGTTAGGGCGATTAGTTCAGCCCTTTGAGCCGATGTACCCGGAGGTAGTGCTTCCGCCCACACAATTTGGGTTTCCATGGTTACAGCCGCCCCGCCTCCGCATACCTGAGTCCATCTTGAGCGAAACTGCTTCCGTCCGTATGCCAGGTGACCTCAGCATCCACCAGGGGGAGATCTTGCAAGTCCTCTTGTGTCCCATGCACCTGGGCTAGTATGTCGCTGTAGTCATGGATTGGGGCTTCCAAGTCCCAATTAGGGTTAGGAAGCAATGTAGCCGGATTGAGAGCAGTAAATGGTAGAAAGAGGATTCTGGAAGGGTTTAGCAGTAGTCCCTGATAGTGGGTCAGCCGAGCGTTGCTGATCCATCTATCTGGGGGTTGTTTCAGTATGCCCTCAATGGCATGGGGGGCGGTAATGTGTAACTCCTGCCCTAGTGTCAGTTTGTCTGCATCTTTGACCATTAGGGCCACTGCCACAATCATGCGGAGGCACGGGGGCCAGCCCAAAGCCACGGGGTCTAGGCGTTTAGACAAGTAGGCCACTGGCTGCTTCCAGGGTCCCAAATGTTGCATCAGCACCCCTTTTGCCACCCCTTGCTTTTCATCTACATATAGAAGAAAGGGTTTGGTGACGTCAGGTAGTCCCAGGGCAGGGGCTGACAGTAAGACCATTTTAATGGCCTTGAAAGTGGTCTCCATCTGTTCTGTCCAACTGAGGTGAAGTCGCTCAGTCGTGTGCGACTCTTTGCGACCCCGAGGACTATAGACCACCAGGCTCCTCCGTCCATGGGATTCTCCAGGCAAGAATACTGGAGTGGGTTGCCATTTCCTTCTCCAGGGGATCTTCCCGACCCAGGAATCAAACCCAGGTCTCCCGCATTGGAGGCAGACACTTTAACCTCTGAGCCACCAGGGTATTTTTTGTGGCTTCATATAAGGGTTTAGCCAGTTCTGCATAGTTTAGAATCCAAAGACCGCAGAAGCCAGCAGACCCCAAAAATTCTCTCACCCTTCGAGGTGAGTCTGGGGTCGGTATTTTGAGTACTGTCTCTTTCCGTACCTCTGACAGCCACCTCTGCCCTTCTTTTAATACATACCCCAAGTAGGTGACCTCTGGCTGATATATATGAGCCTTTTTGGCTGGGGCTCGGTATCCTAATTTTCCAAGGGCCTGCAACAGTTCTCGGGTGCCCATGAGGCAAGTCTGCTGGTCCTTTGCTGCAATCAGGAGGTCATCTACATATTGTAACAGGGTTAGTTGGGGGTGAAAGTGAAGTCGCTCAGTTGTGTCCGACTCTTTGCAACCCTATGGACTGTAGCCCACCAGGCTCCTCTGCCCATGGGATTCTCCAGGCAAGAATACTGAAGTGGGTTGCCATTTCCTTCTCCAGGGGATCTTCCCAACCCAGGGATCCAACCCAGGTCTCCCACATTGCAGGCAGACACTTTAATCTCTGAGCCACCAGGGAAGCCTGTTGTCTAAACTCACCCAGGTCTTCATGGAGGGCCTCATCAAAGATAGTGGGAGAATTTTTAAATCCCTGTGGTAGTCTTGTCCAGGTTAGCTGTCCGTTGATCCCCTCTTCCAGGTCAGACCACTCAAAGGCAAAAAGCTCCTGGCTCTTGGGTGCCAGGGATAGACTAAAGAAAGCGTCTTTTAGATCTAGAACTGTATATCAGTGATGATCTGGTGGGAGCGAGCTCAAGAGGTTGTATGGGTTTGGCACCGTAGGATGAATATCTAGAACTCAGCGGTTAACTTCCCACAGGTCTTGTACTGGCCGATAGTCATGAGAATGTGGTTTTTTAACAGGGAGCAGGGGAGTATTTCACGACAACTGACAGGGTCTCAAGATTTTCTGGGCTAGGAGCCTGCGGATATGGGGGGTGAT
The DNA here is from genome assembly GCA_006408735.1 of Sylvicapra grimmia. Classification (NCBI taxonomy): domain Eukaryota; kingdom Metazoa; phylum Chordata; class Mammalia; order Artiodactyla; family Bovidae; genus Sylvicapra; species Sylvicapra grimmia. Next base: position 22,313 of record SJYH01007349.1, on the reverse strand, counting down.
TCCCTGTCGGGCCTCTAAGGTCATAGGATATTGTCTGACTCAGATGGGATCAGCCCCTGGCTTGAGATCTATATATATAGGAGGGCAGTGCCTAGCCAAGCCTTTCCCCCTGTCTCGGCCCATGCCTCAGGGAATTCATCTAGCTACTCCTGGATGTCCGTTTGGGGAAGGGTCGGTTTTTGGTGCAGCCGATATTCATCCTCTAATTGAATTGTCAGTACCTGAATCAGCTTGCCCGCCTGATCAAATATTTTAGTTTCTCCTGGGAGGAAGTGAATCTGAGCTCCCATTTTGGTTAACAAGTCTCTTCCCAACAGTGGGAAAGGGCATTCTGGGATGACCATAAAGGAGTAGGATAGCCGGCCTGTGCCCAAATCCACCGATCTTCGGGTAGTCCATTGATATTGTTTCATACCAGTGGCCCCCTGCACCCAAGAGGTTTTTCCTGCCCGCTTCCCCTGAGGCTCTAGCAAAACCGAATATTAAGCCCCAGTATCAACAAGGTAGTCAATTGGAGTCCCCTCCACTCTTAGGGTTTCCCTGGGTTCGGGGAGAGGAAGTGAACCCCATCTCCCCTAATTGCTCAGTTCTTCGACGGCCAGAATGGGGGTCTTTCGCGGTCCCTTCTTTTTCTTAGGGCATTCCTTGGCCCAATGTCTTTCCTCTTTACAATATGCGCATTGGTTCTTTCCTAATGCTGGTCGCCTACGGGGTGGGGATGGGGGAGGTGGCTCTTGCCTTCAGCTGCTAGGCAGCGCAGCTGGCGCTCCCTTTCTCCCAAATTAGGAACTGGCGGTCTGCTGCCTTAGCTTGTTTTTCCTCGGGGGTCTCTCGAGTACTGTAGACCCTTTCTGCCACGGTTATTAAATCCTGGATACTCTTTGCATTCTAGTTTTTGTAACTTCTGCCTAATGTCTGGAGCCGCCTGGTTGACAAAATGCATTATCAAAGCAGCCTGAGTGCCTTCTGCTTCTGGGTCCATGGGGGTGTATTGTCTAAAGGCCTCCATCAGCCTTTCCAGATAGGCGGCTGGACTCTCAGTGGGGCCTTGTTGAACATCTACTCTAGCTAGGTTAGTGGGTTTCCGTGCAGCTGCCTTGAGCCCCCTGACAGAGTCTGGCGGTAGACCCGGAGCCTCTCCTTACCTCGTGCCGTATTGTAATCCCAGTCAGGTCGTGATAAAGGAGAAGAGGTGTTAATTTAATCTATATTAGTGGTGGGTTCTCCATTTGCCCCGGGACCCTTTTACAGGCCTCATTCTGTATTCTCTCTCTCTCTTCTGTGGTGAAGAGAATCTGGAGCAGCTGTTGACAGTCATCCCAGGTGGGCTGATGAGTAAAAAGCACAGTCTCTAGAAGGTTAGTTAGATCTCTAGGGTTATCTGAAAACTTAGCATTCTGGGACCTCCAGTTATATAGGTCACTGGTAGAGAAGGGCCAGTATTGATGAGGTTGGTTCCCTTCCTTGTCGGGGGGACCAGCCATTCATAAAGAGAGGGCAACAGTTGAGTCTACCAGCCCCGTCAGAGACATGGCTTGCCTATGGAGAGTATTTTGTGTGGGCCCCCCTTCTGATGCGTTGGCCCTAGGTGGAGGGATAGCAGGGGCCTGTGGTGGCTCAAGGGGTTGCTAAGGGGGTGGGAAGAGAAGTTCTTCCTCTGTTCCCCCTTGTAAAATGGGGTACAGCGGCGCCGTTGGTTCAGGTTCCTTGGGATCTTTCAGGTTCTTTCCTACACATGTCACCAGCACCTGTGCGGTGGAAAATCCCTGTTGAGGCAAGAAAGGTTTTATCCATGGAGGGGGGCACAATATGAGATCTTCCCACACTATGACATAGGGAACTTGGTCAGGGTGTCCGCTCCGTGGTCAAAAGATGATGTCTTGGACTCGATGCACGGTTTCCAAGTCAAAGGTGCCCTCTGGGGGCCACCCCACGTGGAAGGTTGGCCATTCCGTGCTGCAAAAAGTGATTAATTTATCTTTCTTAATTTCCACACTGAGGTCGTGGACGTGCACCTTGACCTCCTTAAAATGGTCAGTGACCAGAGATGGAGGAGTAGGGCTAGACCGACTTTGCCCCATCGTTCCCAGATCAGTCAGATGTTGGTAAATTAACACAGACAGTACAGATAGCCACACAGACAGGCAGAGAGATAGAAGATACAGACCTCCGGGAGTCCGGAGGCAAAACTGAAAGTAAGATGATGGCCTCCGGCCATTCAGCGGGAGCGACCCGCTATCGTCTACAGAGAACAGGGGCACTCCGTCCCCTCCTAGGGGGTCAGGGACGACTCCCAACGACCCACACCAATGACCTGCTGGCACGTCTGCCTGAGTCATATACTGCCTTCAGAAAATAGACCTTATCAGAAACAAAGAGACAGAGAAGAGCTTACCAGCTGCAGATAACTCTCTGGATCTGTTTCCCTGCAGGGCCGATGGGAGATCCTGGACGAGCCCCCAAATGTTATGCCCAAGTCACAAAATCTCCCAATGACCACCAGGGAGCCGATATCCGATGCAAAAGCATGAGAGTTTTTATTACCAAGCCCGAGCTGGGGCTCCCACCATTACCGATGCAGCGGCTAAGGAGAGGAGCCTCGAACTCTGGGTTTCATTGCTTATATAGGGTTTTCTCACGCAAAAAATTCAAAAAACGGGAGTTTCCGGGTTGGGAGACGTCTAGTTGGTTACCTTCTGTGGAAGGGTTAGGTGTGGGGTTCTGATTGGTTTTCATTTCCCGGGCTAGCCACGGGTTCTGATTGGTTCCCATTTCCCAGGCTTAATTCAAATTTCCCAGACAGGTCATAAGTCCTGAACGTAAAGTTAGGAGATCCTGATCTGGGATCTGACTGGCTCGCATGTGGTGGGGTGAAGTCAGGGGATTTCCAAAGACTCTTTCCTCAGAACTCTAAAATGGAGTCTTTTTTAACAAAATGGGGTGGCTTAGGTTCTTCAGAGAAGAAGTTCCTGTTGTAGCCCAGGCCTGGGTTGGAAAAGAATTTCCAGACATGAGACAGAATGAGAGGGAAATTAAGTTTATTAGAGTGTGAGACGCTGTTAGAACAGCAGGCCAGCTCAAGGGAGAAGCAACGTTGAAAAGGGGTCCTCAGTCCACTTTTATACCCAGGGTACAAGGAGTGGGATAGGGGTCTTGCCAGTCATTTGCTGATTGGATGAGGCACATATACTTGGTGGGGGAAAGAGTAAGGCAAATACCTTCTTCCTATGGGATAGGAGGTGAGACAGCTTATACTTCTCAGGAGGACCTGAAATCGATTAATAGTTACAACATAGGGGAGGGAAGGATGATAAGGGTCGGGTTTTTCTGTTCCTGCATTCCAAGACCCTCTTTGGTTTCATCTGCTCTTCCGTCCTTGGGTCACCATGTTCCCCCCTCTCTTTACTTCTAGGACCAATTCTTTGGCCCTTGTTGATACTCTGCTCATGTCTAACTATCTACCTATTTCCCTTCACAGGTGTTTGGGAACTCAGTCTCAAAGGAAAAGGGGTGATGACTACTCTGGTTTCTTCAGGCTCCAGGGGCATCATGGGGCTCTGGGTTCTCATTGCCTGCTCTCTGTCAGGGTGCATTTATAGAGGGAGATGAGAGTCCATGGAATAATAAGGTGGCTTGTTTCAGCATTGTCTGGGTGTTGGCCAGGAATATTCTTGTCAAACTATCACTTGGAGATTTGTTGTATTCTAGAAGAAACCAACTTAATGAGAAATTTAAAGATATATGGCCCAAAGATTAACAGAAGTAGAAAAGCTGCTCAGGGGCTAGCCAGGAGAACCAGGACCAGATTGGTTTGTGACATTAGTGCTTCTCTGGGTGAGAGAAGATGCAGGAATTTGTGTTCAGAAAAACCTTTACCTGAAAGCATCTGACTCTCTGAAGGCCAGTTCTTCTGGGTTTTTCCCAGAGCACAGAGTGCCTCATTTTTGATCTCCACCCTGAACTCCTTTCAAGGGATGTTGAAGGTCAATAGCTTGCAATGGTCATAATGTAATCTTTGTAGAGATAGCTGGCAAGCACCAACTTCCAGTCAGCAGGGTCCCTTCATAGCCGCATATTTGACCATGTTTGGGGGGCATTTCATGGCCATTGTGTTCCACGGTGCTGGGAAGGCTCATTCCCAGGTCTCAGGAAGATCCCATTGAGAGGCCACTCAATGTGCTGTTATTGGACCAGGCCTTGCGAGTAGCAAAAATCTCTGGACCATACCTGTCTTACTAGCTTCTTGGTCCAGGAAAATATTCCCTCTTGTTGCTTCTTCCCATATCTAGAGTTACATTATTACAATCATTGATCTCATATGGAACTGCATATCAGCATTTTATCACAGGCTCAGGCACGCATTTAGTAACCTAAGAAACACTTCTGAAACAAGTGACATAGAAAATAATATAGCTAGCAAGTATGAGTAAAGTCGTAAGCAAGAATTTAAGTCAAGAACTTTCATTAAGTAAAAGTAAAATAAAGTAAAAAGTCACTCAGTCGTGTCCGACTCTTTGCGACCCCGTGGACTGTAGCCTACCAGGCTCCTCTGCCCATGGGATTCTCCAGGCAAGAATACTGGAGTGGGCTGCCATTTCCTTCTCCAGGGGAGAAGTTATTAGTAGTCTGTTAATGAAAGAAAGGAGTGTCTCAAAACTTAGAATGGCACCAGGCCCCTCACNAGTCGTGTCCGACTCTTTGCGACCCCGTGGACTGTAGCCTACCAGGCTCCTCTGCCCATGGGATTCTCCAGGCAAGAATACTGGAGTGGGCTGCCATTTCCTTCTCCAGGGGAGAAGTTATTAGTAGTCTGTTAATGAAAGAAAGGAATGTTTCAAAAATCAGAGAATGGCACCAGGCCCCTCACCCACAAGATGTATTTTGAGATAATCTTTGCACCAGGCGAGTCATCCCAGGCCATAAAATGATTGATTTGAATCTTGTAGAAAGGCAGATTCAGTTCAGTTCAGTCGTTCAGTCGTGTCCGATTCCTTGCGACCCCATGAACTGCAACACACCAGGCCTCCCTGTCCATCACCAACTCCCGGAGTTTACACAAACTCATGTCCATCAAGTCAATGATGCTATCCAACCATCTCATCCTCTGTCGACCCCTTCTCCTCCTGCCCTCAATCTTCCCCAGCATCAGGGTATTTTCCAAGGAGTCAGTTCTTTGCATCAGGTGGCCAAAATATTGGAGTTTCAGCTTCCAGATCTGTCCTTCCAGTGACACCCAGGACTGATCTCCTTCTGATTTAGTTAAATGATTATAGCCATGTGTTAATCTCCTGGTCAGATATGCAGATGACACCACCCTTATGGCAGAAAGTGAAGAGGAGCTAAAAAGCCTCTTGATGAAAGTAAAAGAGGAGAGTGAAAAAGTTGGCTTAAAGCTCAACATTCGGAAAATGAAGATCATAGAATCCAGTCCCATCACTTCATGGGAAAAAGATGGGAAAACAGTGGAAACAGTGTCAGACTTTATTTTTTGGGGCTCCAAAATCACTGCAGATGGTGACTGCAGCCATGAAATTAAAAGACGCTTACTCCTTGGAAGAAAAGTTATCACCAACCTAGATATTATATTCAAGAACAGAGACATTACTTTGTCGACTAAGATCCGTCTAGTCAAGGCTATGGTTTTTCCTGTGGTCATGTATGGATGTGAGAGTTGGACTGTGAAGAAGGCTGAGCTCTGAAGAATTGATTGTTTTGAACTGTGATGTTGGAGAAGACTCTTGAGAGTCCCTTGGACTGCAAGGAGATCCAACCAGTCCATTCTGAAGGAGATCAGCCCTGGGATTTCTTTGGAAGCAATGATGCTAAAGCTGAAACTCCAGTACTTTGGCCACCTCATGCGAAGAGTTGACTCATTGGAAAAGACTCTGATGCTGGGAGGGACTGGGGGCAAGAGGAGAAGGGGACGACCGAGGATGAGATGGCTGGATGGCATCACGGACTCAATGGACGTGAGTCTGAGTGAACTCCGGGAGTTGGTGATGGACAGGGAGGCCTGGCGTGCTGTGATTCATGGGGTCGCAAAGAGTCGGACACGACTGAGTGACTGAACTAAACTGTATATCATGGAGCCTCTGACCTTTATCCAAAGATTACTTATTGAGATAAGCTTTAGAAACAAACTTAGAATGTCATTTTAAATAACTTAATTAATTAAACCTTTTAGTAATATAACATAACAACAAGGAACTATCTCAGAAATGAGTCATAATAAACCAGCAAAACTAGAACTTAATATTAAGTGAATATAATTTTTTTGTCATTGTGAGGGCATTAACCCTGTAGCCAGGGAAGGCTTTAACCCATCAGATAAAAATGAGGTTTGTCAGGGAGCAAGGAAAAGCCAAGTGGCCACTTTGGATTTCCCACAGCCCTGACCCTTTGAGTTACAGCTATTGTTCACCTATTTTTAATTCCTCAATTTAGGAGTAGACTGTTGCTATGTTTTAAGGACATCAGGATAGCAAAAGTCTAACAGTGAGGCCTTATTTTTTGTAGAAGCAGAATGAGCTTTATCTACATGTGCCATAATCCTAAATCATGCTTATTTACTTTATCAAAGTAACAAAAGATGTGGGAGGGGGATTCAGGATTGAGAGCTCGGATACACCCATGGCGGATTCATGTCAATGTATGGCAAAACCAATACGGTATTGTAAAGTAAAATAAAGTAAAAATAAAATTAAAAAATCAATCAAACAAACAAATATAAATCACTTAAAGGCAAAGAAATTCATAATCCATTATCAAAAGCTGCATTCTAAGAAAATTTTGTTCTCTTAACATAGAGAGTAGACTAAATTCCAGTCTGTTACCAGTTTACCAGATAAAAAACAAACACAATTTTTATTTATTGGTTAATCTTTGAAAATTCTTTCCCATAAATCCTGAAGCAGCCATATTCCTGCAAAGTCATCAGAATGAAATCATAGAAGGCATGTTTAAAATCTGATTAAAGTGTAATTGACAAAGTAGTCTGGTCATTGCTGTGATATATAACACTTTAATATGATAACTAGAATTATAATTGACCACATTTTCTCAGGGTATATCAGATCTGTATGAATCCCACATAATTTTAGGATATCTATATTAGTAACTTACTCCTTGGAAGAAAAGTTATGACCAACCTAGATAGTATATTCAAAAGCAGAGACATTATTTTGCCGACTAAGGTCCATCTAGTCAAGGCTATGGTTTTTCCAGTGGTCATGTGAGAGTTGGACTGTGAAGAAGGCTGAGTGCCAAAGAATTGATGCTTTTGAACTGTGGTGTTGGAGAAGACTCTTGAGAGTCCCTTGGACCGCAAGGAGATCCAACCAGTCCATTCTGAAGGAGATCAGCCCTGGGATTTCTTTGGAAGGAATGATGCTAAAGCTGAAACTCCAGTACTTTGGCCACCTCATGCGAAGAGTTGACTCATTGGAAAAGACTCTGATGCTGGGAGGGATTGGGGGCAAGAGGAGAAGGGGACGACTGAGGATGAGATGGCTGGATGGCATCACTGACTTGATGGATGTGAGTCTGAGTGAACTCCGGGAGTTGGTGATGAACAGGGAGGCCTGGTGTGCTGCAATTCATGGGGTCGCAAAGAGTCGGACACGACTGAGTGACTGAACTGAACTGATATTAGTAACATTAACCATACAGTATAACCTGAGAAGATTTATCACCCCTTCAACAGTACTTTCAATGTAGCCACCTGAAACAGCCAACTGTAAGTCAGACCTACTTCCTTTTCCATTCATAAAACGTAATTATTTCATTCCTCATACCTTCCTTACTGAAAACACCCATCCTACTTTCCTTAAGCAACCAACAACTGACTTTTATATTAGCATTCTATAGATTTGTGAACATAAATACCAGTGACAATTTCTAAAAAAAAATTTAGAGAACATCTCAGGATGGCATCAAACATTATTCATTAATAGTCCAGAATCTCTAGTTTCTCTGTAAGAGGAAGTTAGTATTCAGTAATGAATGTTTCAGAATCTTATTTTATTTGGAAATGACCTAGCTACTCAATAAACTTTTGTTACTTTGTTTAGCACAATGCTAGAAATTCAGGTCACCAAAATCTGGAGAGACAATTTTAGACAGACATTTCTAAAGTATGATTATTCTTAACAGAGTTTATCTAAAAGCTCATATCTCATTTACATATTTTTTGAAGTTTCTTCACTCGAGGTACTTTCCTTGTAGACAAACTTGTAACAGATAATAACAATATAATAATATTTAACTTATAATAAACCTAGGGACAGTGAAAATATTATGCTTAATGTTAACAACTATTGGACATGCCAAAATTAGATTAACGAGCAAACATTAATACTAGATATTTAATACTGAATATTTCCCAGTTCATGTGAATCTAAAATTCATTTAGGTTAATTTCTCTTGTATTTAGAATTGTCTGATTTGTAAGTGCTTATTTTTCTTTCAGTTCAGTTCAGTTGCTCAGTCATGTCCAATTCCTTGCAGCCCCATGAATTGCAGCACGCCAGGCCTCCCTGTCCATCACCGACTCCCGAAGTTCACTCAAACTCACGTCCATTGAATCGGTTATGCCATCCAGCCATCTCATCTGTCGTCCCCTTCTCCTCCTGCCCCCAGTCCCTCCCAGCATCAGAGTCTTTTCCAATGAGTCAATTCTTTGCATGATAGGTCAATTAAATTAGAACTCATTTACAACTTCAGCAATATTATTAAAAAAAAAAAAAAAAAACACAAAAGACACTCACTGAGCATGCATAAATCCAGACAAACAGACAGAGAGAGATCTCATAGTTTTCCGCTTAGATTTAAAATGACCCCCTCACCCCCTTTTTTTTGACTTGCAGTTCTAATTTGGCCAAGGTCGAGGTCTCAGTCAAAGTTGGTTGGGTGTTTCAAGGACATGGAAGGGGTTAACTTCAAGCTTTTCCCTAGGGAGGCCTTTTGACAGGCTAGCATTTTTAAATTGCATATGCAAAAACAATTGGCTTTGCAATTTCTAAGAAAAAAAATTCATTTTAAACAGATTTCTCCAGAGTCTAAGAATATCATGGCCATCTTGTATCAAAAAGTCATCTTTCCTTTCTGTAGTCATAGTTTCATAGTTAAAATATAGACCAAATAGTGCTCAAATTGACTCTGCTATCAGGCGATATCAGCTGATAAAAATCTTGGATTGTCCCTCTGGTGGGAAGTGAGGTCTTTGTCCCATCAGAAGAATCTGAAGGGTTAAGGGAGTTTGCAGGAGTGGAGGAAGCTTGGTCCTTCTCTACCCTAAGAAACAGGAGTAGTTAGAAGAGAATTCTTTAGGATGTTCAGGAGTGGGGAAAGCTTGGTTCCCTCCACACTCATGAGACAAGCGTAGTTAGAACATCCTTTAGAATGTGAGGAGAGTTTTTAATCCTTCAAGCTTTTGAATATAGGAGAAAGACCTGGACCAAAGGGAACCTCAGAATCCTTTCCTAGAAATCATGTGGATATGAAAGGTCAAGTAGGGGTCATCTAGGAAATCTGATGGATCGAGTCAGAGGCAGACAGGAGGTAAGGAAGCAACAGAAAGACACATGAGGCATGAGTCCCTGAAATCTGGATTCTGGCTGAGGGCCATGAAGCACTGAATGTAAGGAAACTCTGAGTCCTTTCTCTGCTTTCGGCAAAAGCTAGCGTGCCATTCAGATGCCATTTTGGGGGGAGGGGGTCGCCTAGTTTGTATTGAGGCCAGGCCTTTTACAAGGTCAAAATTTTCCCATTTCTGAGAATGTAGCCAAGGGTGAGTCTGAGAGAGGCTCCCAGGACATACCAGAACCCACTCTTAGCCCACCTGCCATAGAATGGGGGTACTGAGAGTTACCCGCTGACAGAAAGGCATCCCTTTGTCCCAGTGATCTCTCCGTGCCACTAACGGCATAAAAATGGCTGCCCTTCCCAACAGTCATGTCTGACAGTGAGAGGTGACCCCTGAGAACCGTGCAGCTAAGGCAGCATGTGACCTGGACAGAGAAAGACAGAGATTCCCAGGAGCAGCAGGGTGACTCACTGTTTGGAGATTCCCTGAAACATGGAATGCATTCTTGGGATGGTTCAGAGGCAACATCTAGGCTCCTGTAAATCAATCCAGACTGAAAGGGAAAGAAGTGAAGCGTCAGGGAAGAAGGCTGGAGAATCTGCCTAACAAGCCTATTGGGGAAGCGGTGCCCAGGGGACAAGGGTCTCTGTTTTGCTTTAACCACTATGTGCTTGACACGGTGCATGGAAGTTGTCTTGCTGGGGGTGGATGCCCTTGTGGCCTGATCTGTTCCACCTCCCCCTTATCCTCACATGGGAGTCTTCACGTGGCAGGTGTCTAATGGCTTTTAAGTGCCTGACCCATGCCCACATAATATTGGTTGACTTAATACTCAGTTAGAAAGAAGACAAAGGAGAGACCCTCATCCATTCTGGCAGCAGCTACTGGGGTGCAGTGAGCAGTGGGCCCTTTGTAACACACCAGAGGATAACCCTGGCCAGAGTCCCTCAGTTGCTCCACAGCACTCGCCTGTTCACAGAAGGTCCCTTTGAGAAAGAAGACCTGAGGAGGTGGGGGAAGAGACCGCAAGTTCCCTGTATGAGCCACTAAAACTGTCGTGGTCCAGGCATGGGTAGGAAAAGAATTTCCAGACATGAGACAGAATGAGAGGAAAATAAAGTTTATTAGAATGGGAGATGCTGTTAAAACAGCTGGCCCGTTCAAGGGAGAACTGACGTTGAACAGAGGTCCTCAGTCCAGTTTTATACCCAGGGTACAAGGAGTGGGATAGGGGTCTTGTGGGTCATTCACTGATTGAATGAGGCACATATACTCAGTGGGATGAAGAGTAAGGCAAATACCTTCTCCCTACGGCTTAGGAGGGAGACAGGTTATGCTGCTGAGAAGGATCTGAAATCCATTAATAGTTACAACATGGGGGAGGGAAGGATGATAAGGGTCTGGTTTTTCTGTTCTTGCATTTCAAGACCCTCCTTGGTTTTATTTGCTATTTCATCATTAGGTCACCACAATCTCCATCTATTCTACATCAAGTACATCTGTTCTATAGCTCTACCATCTACTTCTATTCTATAGCTACATCCACATCTATACCATTATCACAGAAAACTTCGGTTGATTTGAAACATGGTAGCCTGAGAGCAAACTTTGTGAATGGTGAGTGTTCAGAAAATCAGGAAGGATTTAGGTACCTAAATTCATAGCCTTACAGCAGAACCTCTAACTCCCAGGTTGTGGCAGAAATGTAAGATTCCTAGTCTGGTCTTCATCAGGTTACAATATTGCTTATAAATCCTTTGATATATCAAAACATGGTAGAGATAAGAAGCATATTGTCCTGAAATACCCCTTCCACCTCTGCCAAGAAAGTTCTTAAAGACTCATTTTCATTTCAAGTCTTACTCCTCCATGTAATCCTCCCTGATGGTGTCTGAGAACCACAAATTTACTATTTAATTCAAGGATTTTGGCATTGGGTCTGATTATTTTAGATCTTACTATGTACTCCTTTTGTGTTTCTTTTCATGCCTTATTGTTTAATATGTACAGCTTTTTAGCTTTTTAATTGCTTAAAGGTAGAGCTGTTAATATTTAAGCATCTTTCACCCTTTCATTTTAATCTACTATCAGATTCTTTAGCATGCATCAGAATGCTCCGGGGATCTGAATTTAAAAGATTCCTGGGTCTTTTCACTGCTCACCTGAATCAGAAACTCTAGCTATGGGGACCTGAAATCTGTTATTTAAACAAACTCTTTGGGACTTATGATGCCAGCCAGATTTTCCTAACAGCTACTTTTGCAGATGCCTCTAAAACAACATGAAGATTTCTTTTCCTTCCTATTCTCACTATCATCTCACTAAACCAAGCCTATATCACCCAACACACATGCACATGCACACACACACACCCTTCTTTTTTTATCAGAATTAACTTTTGAACACCTAACAAATGTTAATGAATACTAAATATGCACCAGACACTGTGGCAGATATAGAGAGTAATAAACCATGACCTTGAGTTTATGGTGCAGAAAGAAAGACACACATATATATCACATGCTTAGGTAGAGTACAAGGCTGCAAACAAAATTTTGACTAAAGAACTAGCCTGCTTCAAGTCGTGGAACACTTATATTACAAAGTACAGCTGTCCACCTTATTCCATGAATGCTAGGTTTGAAGAAAATTTGTCTTCACTTTTTGAAGTAGGGGAGATACATCCAAGCAAAAACAAATCAAAGGAAGGACACAAATGTTTGGTTAATTTCCACTGGGTCAGCCCTTCCTCCATGACTCAGACCTGAGCATATCAACCTTCATCCAATGGTAACATAAGTAGGCAACCGTAAGAGGTCATTGACTGGCTAAGGCCTCTTAGCTAGATGCATGGCCAGAATAGAGAACTTTCGCCACATCCACTCAGGACCCAGGCTTGGGGTGGATTGTCAAAACATATGTTTTCCGGTCTCAGGAATGCATTAACAGCAGAGTGACACTACTGA
>SJYH01007347.1:420725-433909 GCA_006408735.1 Sylvicapra grimmia | reverse complement strand
GAGCCCAGCCGCCGTCCACCCAGCCTCCTCCTGGCACTAAGCAAGGGGCCTGGTACGAGGCGAGTGCTCAGTGCAGCTGAACGAATGAATGATGCAAGAATCCAAGGGCTTCGCACAGCGACAGCACCGCTCCTGGTGCAGGGCTGCAGTTCAGGAGGACGTGGGAAGAAGCAGGTGCTCCAGGGCAGAACCGATCCACACTCAGGCATGCACGCACGCACACACACAGACACACACACACGCACCAGCTGTGCGCAGGAAGCACAAGCAGAGCAAGTCCGTCCCTTCAGAGTGGCGGCAACAGAGCAGCATCTCTAAACGTGCCCCGTCACCCCTTCAAGGCCAGAAAGTGACTCTACGGTTATCTTGTCTCTAGGAGCCCTCCCTCTGTGCAACATCCCGAGCTGCAGGAACCCCCAGGGCGAGCCGCTGTGGCTCTGCTCCCATGCCCGCCACCCGTGGGGAAGCTGTGCCAGGAGGATGCTGTTTGCTCCCCAGGCTGCCGGGGTCAGAGTCACGCTGATGCCGGAATGCAGACGTTGCCAGCCAGAAGGAGGGGCACGTTCAGAGTCTGCACCCACCTGTCTTCCATGAAGGTGTCCTTGGGTGATGCCCTCTCTCTACTCAAGGCTTACCTGCCACTTCCAGCTGCGTGACCCTGAGCAAGTGTCTTCACCTCTCTGAGCCTCCACTTGCCATCCTGTAGACAAGTGGTCAGGGTTATGACGAACACTGGCAATAATATACCCATCATGGCGTGGCTTGGCTGCACGTAAGCAATCCCAACAAAAGAGGCATCCACAAGATAGAGGCTTATTTCTTTCCTAGGTAAAAAAGTCTCAAGTTGACAAGTCCAGGGACGCATGGCAGCTCTGTGGTGTCCTCAGGGACCCAGACTCTTGCTGTCTGCTCTTCCCCATCCTCAGGGCATGGCCTCCATGCCCAACCCACTTCATAGTCCAACATGGCTGCTGGAGCTCCGGCCATCAAGACCACAGGACAGGAGGAAGAAAGCTGAGGAGGTACAGGGCAAGAAGGGCCCCTCCCAGGAGTGCCAGTTGAGTCAGCTCATTTTTCAAGCAGTCATTCGGGAAGTCTCACAGAGAACGTCCTCTTTTGTTTCATTAGCCAGAATACAGTTTCTTGGCCCCATTTAGCTGCCAGGGAGGGAGGTTAGGAGTTGTACCTTTTATCCAGACTAACTACCTTGCCAGATAAAACTTGGGATCTGTCCCCACAGAGGACAGGGAGCAGGAATGTCCAGGAAGACATGGTCCCACACGAGGCTGACCCATAATGAACAGAACCACTGCTCTTGCTGACGCTGCCAGCATCGCTGGGGACCGCCCACAACTCTGCCTTTCCTGAAGTCACACCCCCTTCACCAGCGTTCAGCCCAGGCAGCTCCTCCTGCAGCCGGGACGGGACCAGGGTGCAAGGGGACAAAACCGCATCAGAGAGGGAGCTGAGGCAGAGGCCACCCAGGGAAGGGAAGTTCTGGGGCTGCCCGGGTGGGGGTGGCCTCTCCCTCTGCCCCTTTCCTGCCCCCTCCTCTCCCTTCACCCCCTTGCTGTGGACTTTTTATTGTATCCCCCCAAGTTCATGCGCTGGAACCCTAACCCCCGGTGTGACGGCTTGTGGAATGACGGGGGTCAGATGAGGTCACAAGGATGGGGCCCTGTAAGGGATTAGCTTCTTCATCTGATTGGGATCAGAGGGGAGCTCTGTCAGACCCGCTCACCGTGTGCACCCCCAGAGAGGCTGTGAGGACGAACCAGGCAGGGGCCTCCCCAGAACCGAGCCTGACCCTGGAGTCCCTCTGGCAGACTGAGGGGTGAATGTCTGTTTAAGGTCCGTCTGTGATGTTCTGTTTACGGCAGCCTCGACCTGCCTGGGGGCGACACGCACCCCGGCACCCCGTGATGTAGGAGGAGACTGTGACAGCCAGGGTGGGACAGACCCCCCACTGAGGCTCTCGGGCAGGCCTGAGCTAGGTGCCCCTCACATGAACCCTTTGGGGCCCAAAGCGGGTGCCGGGTGGGAGGTGGGCAGCCAGGCTGGTGGCCTCTGTGCCAGGAGTCTGCAGGGGGATGCCGGGCCGTGAGCAGGCGCGTGCCCTCGTGGGACCTGGAGCTGAGTGCAGACTGAAAGCCCCCGCTCTCCTGAAGGTCACTTTACACTTGATTATTCACAGATGCCCGGAGTATCTAGTGAAACATTTTTCATCAACATTTTATCACAAAAATCTTCCAACACACAAAGTCACTGCCTTTTTGTTTTGTTTTGTTTCCAGTTTGCAGGATCTTAGCTCCCCAACCAGGGATCAAACCCACGACCCTGCTGTGGAAGCACGGAGTCTTAGCCACTGGACATCCTTGCCACTGCTTTTTATTTTTTTGTAGATATGCTTTGAGTTTCTTAATTGTTTATTTTTGGCTGTGCTGGGTCTTCCCTGCTGAGCGGGCTCTTTTCCGGTTTCGGACAGTGAGCTTCTCGCAGCAGGGGCTTCCCTTGCTGTGGACCACGGGCGCTCGGCTCACTGGGTTAGCCTAATCTGGGTTAGCTCAGCTAACCTAGGGCTCTAGGCGCTTGGGTGTCAGTGGTCGTGGCTTCCGGGCTTCATTCCTCTGCGGCACGTGGAGCCTCCCCGAGGCAGGGCCCGAATCCGCATCTCCTGCACAGGCCGGCGGACTGGACCACCTGGGAAGCCCCTGTCATGGCTGCTTAAACTCACTCTACCCTGCTCCAGGCAGGTACCCGCCTCCATCTGTCCCCTAGGTTTCCTGCCACATTCCCACTTTCCTGGTTTCCCTGTACACATTCCTGATGGAGACGTCAGGAAACTCCACATCTAGACAACTCCACGTCCGGCTCGTGAGCTAGAATTCACACTTCTAAGCAGGGTTCTAAGCAGGGTCTCCAGAGACGGTGGCAGAGTCCCGGGGCTGCCATAAACAGTTCTGCGGGCTGGGCGACTGGAACCAGGAGGTTATCGTCTCAGTTCTGGAGACCAGACGTGGCCCGGTCAGGGAGTCAGCAGGGCAGGTTCCTTCTGAGGCGGTGAGGGGCCTCTGTGCGTGGCCTTCTGCCTGTAGTCGTGTCTACAGCGGGGGTCCCCAGGTGCCCTCTACATAAGGATGCTGTCGGAAGTGGATTCGGAATGCACCCTGCTCCAGTATGATGTCATCTTAATAGTTCTGTCTGCAGGGACCTGTGTCCAGATAAGGTCGCATTCTGAGGAGCTGGGGGCTTCACGTATGAATCTGGGGGGGAACACGACTCACCCCGTAGCAGTGAGATGTACAGACCTTCAGCAGGTCACCCACAGAGCTCGGCAGATGCAAACCCCATCCAGCGACCGAGCGTGCCCGTCACCAGAAGCCTACCCGCCATCCGGTGTGGCCACCCCTGCAGAGGCAGCCCCGTCCCGCCTTCTCCCCGCAGACCAGGCGGGCTGTTCCCGAAGTTCTACCGATGAAGTCGGGCTGAGCTGGCAGGCCCGGGCACAGGGCCGCTGTCCTTCGGGCACCAGCACCACCACCAGCCTCAGCAGGGCAGCAGGACTTTGAGGTGGAGCCCGTCCACAGGCCAGGTGGGAAGGCACTGCGCTGAGGGCAGGAACCGTCTGCACGTCCAGGGAAAAGCACGCCACGTGAGGCGAGTGACAGGAAAGGAGCACCGTCTGCACTTTGGGGACCACACCGTGGCCCCGCAGGTGAGGTCTCAGCAGGCGACTGCCGCCCCCGGCTACAAGCAGCAACCCCGGCACCTGAATCTCCAGCACAGACTTCAGCTCTGAAGGAAGACCGCAATCACGGAGTCTGACAGGGAACCGACGTGACTCAGGGAAGAAATGGAGGGAAAGGCAAAACCGTTTCAGAGGCAAACCGATGACTTCACGAGGGAAGTGAGAAGAGAGATGGAAATCACAGCAAGGGGACAGGTGAACAGATGAGAAGAAATAGGGAAGAGATTAAACAGGATTCACGAGAAAATGGCAACCATAAAAGGCAGGGAAAGAGTTAAAACACGCTCATAATTGGAGTCCTGCAGACCACCAAAAGCAATCCGAGTATTTGAACAATTGCTCAAGAACGCTTTCTTGAAATACCTTGAAACGCTTTCTTGAGGTTGTGCATCTGTGTATCAAACTACATGCCGTGTGCATGGGCATACTGACCACGGAACGGTCAGCAGCAGGACGTAGCCTGGTAAATAACCTGGCTTGAAAGGTAGAGACAAAAAATCTTCTGGGCAACTGGACAGAAAGAACAAGCATCTTATCAGAGGAGGAGAACCAGGCTGGCAGTAGACTCTCAACAGGACCGTCAGACGCCAGAAGAATCAGAACAATGTCTAGAAACGCGTTGCTGTTCAGTCGTTCAGTCCTGTCCGGCTCTTTGCAACTCCGTGGACCGCAGCACACCAGGCCTCCCTGTCCTTCACCATCTCCCGGAGCTTGCTCGAACTCATGGCCCTTGAGTCAATGATCCCTTCCAACCATCTCAACCTCTCACCCCTAAGATACCTGTGGGTTGAAAGTGTCCCCCCTTCCAAAATCTAGGCTGAAGCCCTGAGCTGCAGGTCACGTTCACAGGACCGCACCATGGCGGTCACGTTGCTGTGGAAGTAGGTGCACTCATGTTACAATGAGATCGTACTCCATTCGGGTGGGCCCCGATCCAAGGTGACTGGTGTCCTTATAAGAAGGGAAAAAAAGACGCAGATACAGGGAGGAGGCCATGTGAAGGGGATGCAGAGATTGGTGTGTTTCGGCCATGAGCTGGGGCCTCTGAGGATCACCAGCAACCCCAGAAGCTGAGAGTGAACAGAGCGGGGGGCACACGTGGCTTCCCGGTGGAACTGTGCTGGCTTCTCCTGCAGAAAGAGAGGGGCGGAGAGCAGCCAGTGCAACTAACTGAAAACTTATCAAGGGCGGGAATGAGCCTGGCCCAACAGAAACCAAATGCAAATGTGTTGTCAGACAATGACACTGAGCGAATAAGCCCACAAGCCAGGGAGACAGGAGAAACACCCGGACTCCCAGCTTGGCTTTGTAAGCACTGGAGGGCAGGAAACGGCAAGGCTGGCGGCCGGTGCATTCAGCAGCACAGAGCAAACACACAGAGGGCATTACTGACCAGGTGGGGAGTGGAGGACGATGGAGACAGGCTGGGAGACAAGAGCCGGACACCCCAACCCATGCACATGTCCAGAGACGGCCCCAAGAGCAGACATAGCAGGACCGGCCCAGCGGCGGGTGTCGATCCTGCAGCTGCAAGTTCAGATCCTGTGTGAGCCCCCCCTTTCCAGCCCAGGGATGTCTCCCCATTTTAATCCTGGGCTCTACCCCATTTCCTCTGCTGTGTAATGTCCCAGACAAAGGGCCTGCGGTGTCTCCCCTGCAGAACCCCAGACCCTCCCACACCCCCAGGACCCCCAGTGTGGAAGGACCCCACCAGGCTCCGGACCCCTGCCCCAGGCAGGTCAGAGCCAAGGGAGAGAGTGCCAGGGGTCAGTGTGGCTCTCATGGACCAGGTGGGTGGTAACCCCTGCAGACTCTGCTTCCTCCCGGGGGTCTGGCAGGGGCCCAGGGGCTCAGGTGGCCGTGGGGGTTTCTGGTGTGGGTGAGCGGTGGGGACCCCCTTCCCTCCCAGGGCAGAGGGGGCCGTGCACTTACCAGGCTGGTGAGGAGGAGGTGCCAGGCCAGGGATGGGGCAGGCCCAGCCTGAGGCTCCTCCAGGGACCAGGCTGGCTCCCAGGCCGGTTGCCATAGCTGCCGCTGGGGAGCCCTCGGCAACAGGGCCGCCTTGTCCTCCAGGACACCAGGAGGGGTTGTGAGCAGAGGCTGCGGGGGGAGAGCAGCCAGTGCTCTGGCTGGACGCCTGGACGGCGTCTTTTCCCACGCTGTGACACGAGAGCCATCCAGACTTCTTCCTCCGCCGGCCTTTGCGGGCGTCCCCGTCGGGGAGGCGGCAGCTGGGGTGCAGGTACCCCCAGGACTCATCGTGTGTGACTGTTCACACTCGGCTCTCAGGAAAGCCTGGTGTGCTGTGTTTGCAGACGCCCGCTGCGGCTGACGTAAAGCTACAAAGTGACACCCCACCCCACCAGCTCTCACTGTAGAATCAGCCTGGAGTTTCAGTCTGAAACTTGCATGAGAAAAGTTGGGAGGAAAGACCCCTCTAACGGTTGTTGCTGTTCACCCAGTCGTGTTCGACTCTTTGCGACCCTGTGGACTCCAACATGCCTAGCTTCCCGTCCTTCACTAGCTCCTGGAGTTTGCTCAGATTCATGTCCATTGAGTTGGTGATGCCATCCAACCATCTCATCCTCTGTCACCCCCTTCTTTCCCATGATCAGGGTCTTCTCCAATGAGTCAGCTCTTCACATCAGGGGGCCAAAACATTGGAGCTTCAGCATCAGTCCTTCCAATGAACATTCAGCACTGCTTTCCTTCAGGATAGACTGGTTGGATTTCATTCCTGTCCAAGGGACTCTCAAGAGCCTTTTCCAACACCACAGTTGGAAAGCATCGTTTCTTTGGTGCTCAGCTTTCTTCATGGCCCAACCCTCAATCGTGTCCAACTGTTTGAGACGTTATGGACTGTAGCCTCCCAGGCTCCTCTGTCCATGGGGTTTTCCAGGCAAGAGTTTTGGAATGGTTTGCCATTTCCTTCTCCAGGGGGTCTTCCCATCCCAGAGATCGAGCCCAGGTCTCCCGTGTTGTAGGGAGACACTTCACCGTCTGAGCCACAAGGGATGATCTTTTTCTTTATGGCCCAACCCTCAATCTGTACATGACTACTGGAACTATAAGGTGTTCGTCCCTATTTCAGGACCTGTATTTGCCTGCCTTGTCTGGCCCAGGCACCACATTCCAGAGCCAGTCGCCCACTCCCAACACCCCATCCTCCACTCAGAGGAGGCTGGAACACCCTCCTAGAGAGAGAACTCAGCCAGTAAGCAAAGGACACCGCTGTCCCACCGCCAACCAGGCCAAGCCCCTCCCCTCTCCAATCCCCTCCCCTCTGGCCCTGGGCCTGACTCACAGGTCACTGAACAGCCTGAGGGAGTTGGGGTCCCCGCCCACCCCAGGAGGCTCCGCACTGCCCCACCCGGGAGCTACACATTCCTGTCTCCAGGCCCTCCCTGCCCCGGAGCGAGCCTGGCTGGGCCCAGAGGCCAGCTTAGATGCCCCCCTCCACTCAGAACCCCACACACCATTCTCACTGGAGCCCCCCCACTGTGGGAGAGGACCGGTGGACGGGGACAGAGCCCAGCCCCTTACACAGCGAGCAAACGTCAGAACTGCTGCTGCACAATCAAGAGGCAGAGAGCAGCCTGATTCCCCTGCCCATGAACGCCCAGCCCCCAGGGAGCGTCTTGTCCCACAGGACAGGCCGACACCCACCCCAGCAAGCAGCCAGGCCAGGGGCCACTCAGCCCTGCCTCCGGCCCGCCAGGGAGTCAGGGGCTGGGGCTCCTTTCTGAGCCGTAGCTCCTTTATCCACACAAGGTGGGGGTCGCACTTAAGTGTGCAGAGCCTGGGCCTGCGGGCGCGCTGGGGGACTCCTGCTGCACCCCACATTCCACTCCCTCCTCACACACACGGCAGCAGGCAGCTCGAAGCTACTGGGGAGCCAGGCTGTGACCACCCCTCAAAAATGCAAAGAGGTCCTTCAGAACTCAGAAAGGTAATTATCTTCCCAAACAGGTAACCTTAGCGATCCCACCGTGGATTCTCACCAGACAAGCTCAGAAGGCCTCCAGGACCTGCGGTTACAGATTCCAGACTCGCTCGGGCGGGCCCAGGTCTGGAGATGCAGGTGGGGGGAGGCCTGTGGTGGGCGGCGGCAGGAGGTGGGGGCAGGTCTGGGCTCTCTGCTCCAGCTGCAAATGCAAAATGGGGACAAAAGCCTTCCTTCTTGATTCTGGGAAGCGCGGGAGGACAGAATAAGGACGTGGCCTGGAAGGCTGAACTTCCCCGCACTCGAGGAGTTCTCTGCGGCGGAGCAACTGGGAGGCAAACCCTGAGCTGTGGGACTGGCATGGGGGGGACCCAGCCCTCCAGGACCCTGTCTTTCTGTGAAGTGGGAACAGGAGTCCTTGCCCCCACCACCCGACTCCCAGCTGCTTCCCTGACCACCAGGCGGCAGAGACCCGTAGATCCCCGAGATCGCCCCAGCCCTGGGACAAGCCAGCACCTCTGCTCGGTACCAGGCCCCCCTCCCACCTCCGGCTCTAGAGGTGGGACTGGATAGGTGGGTGGGGCTGCCCCTAGCATCCCTGGCCTCCAGCCCCAAGAGGCTGGTTTCCCTCTTTCTACTGGCTGGTGACGACCCCCTTGCCAACTGTCCCCGGGGGGATGCGGAAACTTTCCCCGGTCGAGAACTACTGATCTGGAGAGCATCCTTTTTACCATTTCTGACTCCTTCTCCTCCTTCGGGCACAGGCCTCACCCAGCTCAGTTCAGTTCAGTTCAGTTCAGTCGCTCAGTCGTGTCCGACTCTTTGTGACCCCATGAATCGCAGCACTCCAGGCCTCCCTGTTCATCACCATCTCCCGGAGTTCACTCAGACTCACGCCCATCGAGTCGGTGACGCCATCCAGCCATCTCATCCTCGGTCGTCCCCTTCTCCTCCTGTCCGCAATCCCTCCCAGCATCAGAGTCTTTTCCAATGAGTCAACTCTTTGCATGAGGTGGCCAAAGGATTGGAGTTTCAGCTTTAGCATCAGTCCTTCCAAATTTGTGGGTCCTGACTAGAGGAAATCTTACCTAACCAACCTAAAGGAACGTCAGGTTCCCTGAAAGTTCTCAGAAGAGGTTGTGGTGTCGGGTTTTCGTAGTCAAGAAGCCGCGAGTCGAAAGAAGTGTCAGGTTGAGAGTGAAAGTATGTACTGGTGTCCTTTTTGGTATCGGAACTGATCTACCTGGAACCAACCGTTTCATTACAGAGACGAAAACTTACACGACAGATCCAACCAGTAGATCCCAGATAGTTAAACGGTAGGTCAAACACAATAAAGTCAAGGGTTTGGAATAGTTGTGATCGTCGTTGGGACTTTTCGTGTTTAGCTTTAGGAGCACTAGAAGATCATTGTCCTAGACAAAATTGGCACGTCAGGTGGTACGGGGGTTTAGGTCTGTTTATCAGTCTAGAAAGAACGAACATAGGGTCGAGGGCGGAGGTCATTTGCAGAACGGCCGTAGCCCGACCATGGACGGGCGCGACTGGACCCTCGGAGACGCTTAAGGAGGGACAACGACGTGACAAGTCAACAGCCGTCTCCCCCAACCGCGGACCAGACGCAGGTCGCCGCCGTCGCCGCCTCGTAACATACCTCGACCTAAATTTTACCGTCGCCTTCTCGGAGTTAAGAAAAAAAAAAAAAAAAGTTCATTAATTTATGGTCTAGGAGGGTTCTACGGGCCCAAAAGAGGTGAGGGAGAGGAAGCACCTGGGAGGTGAACCTCGCGGGAGGACAATGGGGTCTTTGACCCAAGTGGAGAATCACCCATAGCTCGGTTTGGTTAGTTTAGTTTCTCACCCTCTTACTAAATAATAGACGGCGTTCCTTCCTCTTGAAACCCCCACGAAGGGTTTCGTCACAGAGGGTCCTGTCGTTTTACGCCCTTCAAAGTTCGAAGCCCTCGTGTGTAGGAACACTTTCCCGAACACGTTTCTCCTTACTTCGTGTCTTGACCCCGTCCACAGTAGGATCCGACTGTCTCCGGTCCCAGAACCAACTGACTTCGGTCCTTTCTAGTTGTAGCAGTCACCAGACCGGGGTCAATCCGACCGCCGGTCAACAGGTTCTCCCAAACCTGGGACAAGCTGTCGAGTCTCTTATACACAGTCTGACAAGAAATAGAGCCTTTGTCTCGCCCGTCAGAGATACTGACTACATTCCGAAGGGACCCCCGAGCCGTCATTTCTTAGACGGACTATACGACTTCTGACGGACGATACGTCCTCCAGTCCTAAGTAGGGGACCCAATCCTTCCAGGAGACCTCTTCCTTTACCGTTGGGTCAGGTCATAAGAACGGACCCTTTTCCCATGGACAGCGGAGCCTGGCGGGCTACAGCCCTTGGGATCGCAGAGTCAGACACAACATACAGACTAAACCTCCAGGACTGACGCACTATCTCTGGTTAAATTGTTAAATTATTTCCCTGGCCTGGTAATAGCTGTTTGCTCTCACGTGCTTTTGTTTCCTTAAAATCATTCACTCTCGAGGCCTGTTCTTCCTCACAGGCAAGCGCAGAGGCCAGGCTGAGAAGGCAAGATGACCTAGGCCTACAGCGGCTTCCCTCGTGTCCAGAAAGCTACGCTTGGCTCTCTTCCCTGGGGCACTCCCTCTCAGGCACGGTCCGCCATCCTCACCAGACGTGGCTTGCCCGGCTCCTCCTCCAAGCACCAAAGCACCCCGTGGGTGCCTCTCCCTGACCCCGGAAGCTGCTCGAGGCCGCCATCCGGTTCCCACTGTTGGCCTGTCCCCGGTCTCCCCACGGGGAGCGCGGCTGTATTCGGGCTTGCTCGTTTACTAGAGTACAGCAGGTGGGGAGAGAGAGCAGGTACACAGACGTCTCTAATCTCAGAACAAGGCAGGGGGAGAAGTGGGTGCAGTTCAGAGCCACCCCGGTGGCTCCCTGGGAACGAGTGGGCTTGGGAGGGGGGATCTAGGCTTCCTGACAGAGACATGTACGATGGGGTGCCAGCCAAGGCCAATTTCCAGAGTTCATAACGACGGTGAAGGCTCAACACCGAGGCAGGTGACACAGAAACAAGCTAAGGTGTCAGCCAGACACAGTCCCAAGCTTTGAACTGTTTCCTCTTACCTTGCAGCTGAGGGGAAAACGCCCTGGTGGGGGTCAATCCAGGATGGGAGATCAGATCTCTGACCCACCTATAGCCCCTGGCATCTCCCGTCCCAGCTAGGGTCGCCCTAGCTGCACTGATGCTGAAGCTGAAACTTCAATACTTTGTCCACCTGATGTGAAGAACTGACTCATTTGAAAAGACCCTGATGTTGGGAAACAGTGGAAACAATGGAAACAGTGAGAGACTTTATTTTCTTCGGCTCCAAAATCACTGCAGATGGTGACTGCTGCCATGAAATTAAAAGACGCTTGCTCCTTGGAAGAAAAGCTATGACCAACCTAGACCGCACATTAAAAAGCAGAGACATTACTTTGCCAGCAAAGGTCCGTCTACTCAGAGCTATGGCTTTTCCAATAGTCATGTATGGATGAGACAGGTGGACCATAAAGAAGGCTAAGCACTGAAAAACTGATGCTTGTGAACTGTAGTGCTGGAGAAGACTCTTGAGAATCCCTTGAACTGCAAGGAGATCCAACCAGTCCATCCTGAAGGAAATCAGTCCTGAATATATTCATTGGAAGGACTGATGCTGACGCTGAAGCTCCAATACTTTGGCCACCTGATGCGAAGAACTAACTCACTGGAAAAGACCCTCATGCTGGGGAAGATTGAAGGCGGGAGAAGGGAACAGAGGATGAGATGGTTGGATGGCATCACCGACTCAATGGACATGAATTTTAGTAAGCTCCGGGAGGGAGGCCTGGCGTGCTGCAGTCTGTGGGGTGGCAAAGAGTCGCACAGGACTAAGCGACTAAACTGCACTGAGCCACAGTTAGCCCCGGAGGCGCCCGGAGACTCCAGGCCCTGGTGCGGTTGCCTAGGAAACGCCCCCGCGCCCTGCCTCCGCAGGGCGCCCCGGGCCTTGTAGTTCGCCCGCTGCCTCCTTTTGGGCCGGCCGCGCGGGGAGGGACTACAACTCCCAGGAGGCAGCGCGGCGGAGCCCGGTGGGCGGGGCGAGACCTTTTCCTTCCCGCAGCTCCCGGGGCTCCGCGTCTAGAGGTGGAAGATGGCGTCGCGGAGGGTCCTGTCTGGGCTGCGCGGGGTCCGGCGGCCGCCGCCGCCGCTGCTGCTGCTGCTGCTCCTCGGGCCGTGGGCTGCGGCAGGCCATGCCGGCAAGTACTCGCGGGAGAAGAACGAGCCCGCGCCGCCCTCGAAGCGCGAGCCCGCGGCGGAGTTCCGCATGGAGAAGCTGAACCAGCTGTGGGAGAAGGCCCAGCGGGTAAGCGGCGGCCGGGTCCCTCCTCCTCGGGGCTCCGCCGGCCGGGGCGTCCTCCGATCCTGGGGCCCGCGGAGCCCGAGCCCGGGTCTCTTCTCTCGGGGGTCGGCGGGGCGTCCTCCGATCCTGGGGCCCGCGGAGCCCGAGCCCGGGTCTCTTCTCTCGGGGGTCGGCGGGGCGTCCTCTGATCGTGGGGTCCGCGGAGCGCAGGCCCGGGTCTCTTCTCTCTCGGGGGTCCGCGGGGCGTCCTCTGATCGTGGGGTCCGCGGAGCGCAGGCCCGGGTCTCTTCTCTCGGGGGTCCGCGGGGCGTCCTCTGATCGTGGGGTCCGCGGAGCCCGAGCCCGGGTCTCTTCTCTCTCGGGGGTCCGCGGGGCGTCCTCTGATCGTGGGGTCCGCGGAGCGCAGGCCCGGGTCTCTTCTCTCGGGGGTCCGCGGGGCGTCCTCTGATCGTGGGGTCCGCAGAGCCCGAGCCCGGGTCTCTCCTCTCTCGGGGGTCTGCTGGCCGGGGCCTCGAGCTTTGACAGCCTCAGGCCCGCCCGCACATACAGGTGTGAGTCCCTCTTTCTACTCTTCATCAGGGAGCAGGGATCCTGGCCTGGTGATAACAGGTGAAGACAGGAGGCCTCGGCCTGGGCAGAGGGGCTGCCCCGTCAGTTTGAGGCTGAGATTCCCTCCCAGCGGTCAGGCCCAGGTCTCCTGCCTTGCAGGGTTTTGCCTTTTCTACATTCTGTTTCCCTATATGGAGGAACAAGAAAACGGGTGATGCTGGTCAGGAGGACAAGTCAGGGATAGCAGAAATCCTGGAAGCGGGCAGGTTCCCGTTAAATAGGGCGAGAGGATGTGGTGTGAAGGGAACGGCTACCCACTCCGGTATTCTGGCCTGGAGAATTTGCAGATGGGACACAACTTTCACATGCAGTGGGAGGATAACACCTGAAACTTAAGGCTCAAATGACTGAATCCGACCTTCCTCTAAGCCCAGAGGGCAAAGGACACCCCTAAGGTCACTCCGCCTGGAGGCAGCTTGGAATCCTGCACCAGCAGCTTCCTCATTAACATAACAGTCCTGCAGATGTGTA